>VXBP01007292.1:897380-985402 GCA_013400115.1 Rhinopomastus cyanomelas
CAAAGAACATTAGGGATTGGAAGGGACCCCAAAAGATCATTTAGTTCAACCCCCCCACTAGAGCAGGATCACCTACATCAAGTTGCAAAGGAACATATCCAGGAGGGTTTTAAACGTCTCCAGAGAAGGAGACTCCACAACCCCCCTAAGCAGCCTGTTCCATTGCTCCATCACCCTCCCTGTAAAGAAGTTCCTTCTCATATTTACATGGAACCTCCTATGTTCCGGCTCACACACATTGCCCCTTTGTCCTCTTGCTAGATTACATTGAAAAGAGCCTGGCTGCATCCTCCTGACACTCACCCTTCATATATTTATGGACATTAATGAGGTCAACTCTCAGTCTCCTCTCCTCCGTGCTCAAGAGACCCAGCTCCCTCAGCCTCTCCTCATAAGGGAGGTGCTCCACTTCCTTCGTTGTTCTACGCTGGACTCCCTCCAGCAGCTCCATGTCCTTCTTGAACTGAGGGGCACAGAACTGACACAATACTCCAGGTGTGGTCTCACTGGGGCAGAGTAGAGGGGGAGAAGAACCTCTCTCAATCTGCTAACCAACCCACTTCTGATCCACCCCAGGATGCTTTTGGCCCTCTTGGCCACAAGAGCACATTACTGGCTCATGGTCATCCTGCTGTCCACCAGGACCCCCAGGTGCCTTTCTCCTACACTGCTCTCTAACAGGTCTGTCCCCAGCCTAGACGGGTACCTGGGGTTGTTCTTGCCCAGGTGCAAGGCTCTACACTTACACTTGTTATAATTCATTAAATTTTTCTCTGCCCAGGTCTCCAGCCTGTCCAGGTCTCACTGAATGGCAGCCCAGCCTGCTGGAGTGTCAGCAACCCCTCCCAGTTTTGTGTCATCATCAAACTTGCTGACAGTGCACCCTAACCCCTCATCCAAGTCATCAATTAATAGATTGAGTAGGACTGGTCCCAGTACCGGCCCTTCAGGGCCTCCACTAGATACAGGCCTCCAACTAGATTCTGTCCCATTGGCTACTACTTTCTGGCTTCTGTCCTGCAGCCAGTTCGTGATCCACCTCACTACCCTATCGTCCAGACCACATTGCTTCTGTTTGGCTACAAGGATCCTGGGTTGGCCTGGGGCTGGTCCCCTTTCTCAACTTCTCAGGATCTTGTCCAGACAGAATTATGCCAAGATCCCGTTCTGAGTTGGACAGCAATAGTAGGAAATTAAAAATACAGAAATACAATTCTACTGTTGACACAAATAGCCCTCGTTCTCCAGGCTGAATTTATTCTCAGGCTGCTCTGACTTACACAGGAAGCCAGACTAGCTCTCAGCCAGTACAGCTCTGTCTTCACTACTCTGCCAGTTTAAAGGCTTAAGGCTGCTACTGCTAAGAAAAGAGTCAGATGTGTACAGAGCAACTGCAGATGCTGTCTGTTTCTGTGAGGAACCAGTTGCCATCACAGGCACATCCACATCTTTTCCTAGCTCCCTTTCTCTCCGTTCCCTCTCCCCATTGCTCCTTCAGTGAAAACACAAACACAAAAGCAAGACCCCAGGACTCATCTTAAAGGCTCTGTGCTTCACCTTTCCCTATACCACTCCGCTCCCTAAACCTAGAGGGACCTCTATCAGGCCACAGATCCTCTCCTGGAGGATAACAGCAGTGCTCTAACGTAAGCATTTTTCATCCTCCTTCCTGTCTATGGCTGAGGCTACCTATACACAGCTCCTGTCCTGTCCTGAGCACAGCTCCCACCTCATCACAAGCAAACCTGGCCAGAAAGATGGTTATGAGGGAAAGTTACAGCAACCTCATGTTTAGAAAAGATGCTTGATCTCCCCTGCCAAGTGGTCATGGAAGCTGTTTTCATCTTCAGTTGCTGCAGAATTTTTCCTGGGATAGTGACTGCACCGAGTGGCTGACACAGACCTGAGAATCAATCAAAAGTAATTGAAACAGAAGAGGCTCAGCCATCAACCTATTACGTTGCTGGGGCCAGAAAAATGCCACTATGAGAAGCCCGAGAAAGGAGAACTGACTTCCCTTCTGAAAACCGTATGTGAGGAGAAGGCTTCAGCTGCACCATCTCTTCTTGCAAGAAGAATGAAGATCTGTGGAATTCTCTTCCTGTATACTTTTGTCCCCTTCAATGGGAAGGGAAGAAAGAAAAGAAACTATTAAATCCTTAACTGTAAAAACTGCCATCTCATTCTCTTTTCATTTCCTCATTCCTCCCCTCCATATGCAATGAAATGATTCTTCGCTCTCAATTGTTATCTGCTGTGGCAGCGGTCGGAATGGGCTTTGTTTTTCTTCACTTCACTGCTCCTCACCGGAGGACTTCGCTGGCTGCAGCAACCTATTAAGCTGGTTTCTGGCTCTCTTCTGCCAGTGGGAGCTGCTGCCAGAGTCCAGTTACTTCCAAGCGCCCGCATGAATCGGCTCCTGCAAGACCAGACCATCAATAAGAGCATGAGCTGAACTGCTAAGGGGTAGCCAGCCTCCACTAATTAACAGCACACACCCCTCCATCATCCCTCACTCAGGTATCACAACCTTCTGGCAGGTGGCCCAAAGGGATTTACATCCGTGAGCTTAAATATTTCATCTGAATCATTAGAGGGAAAAAAAAGAAATTAAACATGATCTTTAAAGAGGAGGAGGAAAGCCTAACCGCTTGCATTCGTGATAAGACACATGCAAAGATAAAATGCAGCACTGAGAATGCAGATGTGGAAAGGACTGCTGGGTGCATCCATAAGCAGCATCTGACTGGCCTGCTCAGAAGTCTGAAGGGCCACCCAGCCATCTCTCCTATACAGGTGGCATGCTAGGCTGAACTGCTTCGGCGACAGAGGACATACTGACTTGACCCTGATACCAGAGACTTGTTTCCTTTTAATTCTGCACAACACATCCTTGGTTAGATGCAGTTATGAAACATAATCACACCTGTTCCTGGATGTGTCCTCCCCCCACATCAATTTCTAATGAATTTGAAAGGGAACGAAAACAAGTTTCCCATTTCCTTCTCACCTAGACAACACAGCAGGACAGGGCTGGGGAGGAGCTACATTTGATATAGTTGAGGCTTGTATTTTGATCTGTGCAGTGGAACAAACTAGTTGACCAAGGTGATTCGACTTCAGTTCTGGGGTGATCAGAGCAGTTCTGCGTTGTTGGCACTGCCTGTAAAGAGCCTGGGTGCACGATGTTGACTGTGCTCCTGGATGGGACCTTTGCAGGCTGTGGAGACAGCACTTAGAGCAAATGAGGTTTACTCTGCCTGACAGTGGTTTTACAGAATGAGGTGATGGAGCAGGTCCAAAGAAGGGCAACAAGGTTGGTGAAGGGTCTGGAGAACAGGTTATCTGAGGAGTGGCTAAGGGATCTGGGATCATTTAGTCTGAAGAAAAGGAGGATGAGGGGAGACCTTATCACTGTCTACAACTACCTTACAGGAGGTGGTAGAGCAATGGGTGTTGGTCTCTTCTCACAAGGTACAAGTGCTAGGACAAGAGGAAATGGCCTGAAGTTGTGCCAGGGAAAGTTCAGGTTGGACATTTGGCAAAACTTACTTATTGAAAAGGACATCAGGTGTTGGAACAGGCTATCCAGGGAAGTGGTTGAATCGCCGTCCTGGGATGTATTTTAAAGTTGTGCAGAAATGGAGTTTAGAGACAGAGTTCAGCTGTGGAGTTGGTGGAGTTAGGTGACCGGTTGGGCTCGGCGATCTTAAAGCTCTTTTACAATCAAAATCATTCCACGAAAGACAGGTTTGCTCTGGACTATGTGGAGCAGTGCTCCAAGTTTTATCAGTACTTACTACCTTCTGAAGTTACTACTGAAAATGCTTGGGCAAATGGCAGGTTAGGAGATCTTGGTGATTCACACCTGCATCTGGCCAGTGTCTGTGCAGGGACTGTCTGGATTAGCCCAAAACACAATTTATGTGAGGGATGTGCTCTCCCTGTGGGCTTAAGCAATAACACTCCAAAGACATCTTCAGAAAGACTTTTGCTTTCATGAGAAGTTTGCATGAAATAGTATGCGGAGGGAAGGGTTAGGGTGAGAAAATAGAGGCTGAACATGTATCCTGACACTGCCAAGAGAAGCAAATCAAGTTTTTTTCCACTAATCCCCTATGGCAATTCTTGCATTAATGCTTGACCAACCTGATAGCCTTTAATGAGGGCATAACCAGGCAGCTAGATGATGGCAGAGCAGTGGATGTGGTCAGTCTTGACTTTAGTAAGGTATTTAACACACTCTCACACAGCATCTTCCCTGCCAAACTGAGGCAGTGAGGACTGGATCACTGGGTAGCGAGGTGGATCGTGAACTGGCTGCACGATAGAAGTCAGAGAGCAGTGGTCAATGGGATAGAGGCCTCTATATAGTGGAGTCCCTGAAGGGTCTGTACTGGAACCAGTCCTATTCAATCTATTCATTAATGACTTGGATTAGGGATTAGAGAGCACTGTCAGCAAGTTTGATGATGACACAAAGCTGGGTGGTGTTGCTGACACCCCTGCAGACTGTGCTGCCATGGACAAGCTGGAGAGCTGGGGAGAGAGAAATTTAATGAAGTATAACAAGGGTAAGTGTAGAGCCTTGCACCTGGGCAAGAACAACCCCAGGTACCAGTCTAGGCTGGGGACAGACCTGTTGGAGTGTAGTGTAGGGGAAAGGGACCTGGGGGTCCTGGTGGACAGCAGGATGACCATGAGCCAGCAATGTGCTCTTGTGGCCAAGAGGGCCAACAGCATCCTGGGGTGGATCAGAAGTGGGTTGGTTAGCAGATTGAGAGAAGTTTTTCTCCCCTGCTACTCTGCCCCAGTGAGACCACACCTGGAGTATTGTGTCAGTTCTGTGCCCCTCAGTTCAAGAAGGACATGGAGCTGCTGGAGGGAGTCCAGCGTAGAGCAACGAGAATGATGAAGGAAGTGGAGCACCTCCCTTATGAGGAGAGGCTGAGGGAGCTGGGTCTCTTGAGCACGGAGGAGAGGAGACTGAGAGTTCACCTCATTAATGTCTATGAATATATGAAAGGTGTGTGTCAGGAGGATAGAGCCAGGCTCTTTTCAATGTCATGTAGTGATAGGACAGGGGGCAATGTGTGTGAGCTGGAACACAGGAGGAAGGAACTTCTTTACAGGGAGGGTGATGGAGCAATGGAACAGGCTGCTTAGGGGGGTTGTGGAGTCTCCTTCTCTGGAAATGTTTAAAGCCCTCCTGGATGTGTTCCTGTGTGACTTGGTCTAGGTGATCCTGCTGTGGCAGGGCGATTGGACTGGATGAACTTTCAAGGTCCCTTCCATCCCTAATGTTCTGTGAATCTGTGATTAACTTCTCCTAGGGAGCAAAGACATTGCTATGCACTTCTCAAGAGTGATACCAGAGCGATATGGGAGCTCAACACTGCAGGAAAGAGGTGTTCTAAAGCAAGCCACCCCCGCAAATGCTGAGTCACCAGGAATGCCATCATCTGCAAACAGCAACTGACAATGGTGTGATCAGACCATGGTTTGGTTTGGTTTGCTGTTGGGACCAGCCAAATGCTCATACTGGTTCTGATGCATCCCTCACATGAACGTAGGGAGTGTTTAATAGAGTTTAGGTGTTCAGAGGTTCTTAACATCTCAAAGACCTTCAAATGAGCCAGGTGCACTTCAATCCTTCAAAAAGCTGGTATTTCACCCTCTGAAATCAGGAGTACGAGGAATTAAGTTTAGTATTTGTAATGTACTTTGAAGAAGAAAAAGGACCAAATATTAGTTTTCAGTCCTTCATTACTTCAGGTGGTAGAAAACTGGGAGACATGAAGACAGCTAGCAGGTTACAACAGATATTAGTGCTGGGAGTGTTGTTAGGTCATTTGTGATTTTTTATGGGTGTCTTTATCACATAAATAGATGGACTAGATGCGCTATGAAGGAATAATTCTGGACAGGTGAGTTTTTTTCCATCAAAGGACATGCAAAGTGCCCTAAACTTTCAAGGATTAGAAATAAGTGACCTAATATCTCCTCCCACCACTGGTGCCTAACACTTTACAGAAATTTATGCACAGAATGTGACAACTTGTCATGAAATGCTCAGCTCCTTGTATCCCATTTTCCTGTAGAGTTCTCTGCATAATATATAAACAGAGGGGGGTGGGAGAAATCTCTCTGAAAGCTCTTGCCAGCTCACACCTATTTCATTTTCTCTTTTGAAAAGAAACCTATTCCAGATGGTTTATATCATTAGAACATTTTAAATCTCTGAGATGAGAAAACAGGAGAAAAATATGTAAGGTCAGTTCTAGCATGGTCTGGATGCCCTCCGGAGAACGTTTCGTCCTGAACCTGGTCTTGTAGAAGCATGTCTACCATAGGAACTGGAGGACTGCCCTAGGTCAATCCAGCCTGCCACGAGATATTGCTGATGAGGCAGGATTTGGGCCAGCCTGTGACTAGGCAATCTGTTGTCTTGTCCCCAGGGCTTGCGTGCCCACTGTACCACATGAGCAAACATACTCAGCCTAGTGCCAACAGGGTCATCCTTGCTCTGACCTGGCCACGTTTATATCAGGGCTCCACGAACAGTATTACACAATACAGTGAACAGGAGCTGCAGTACAGCCCCTGAGCTCCATGTCCTCCTGGGTGTCAGGGCTGCAGACAGGCAGACAGCCAGCAAGCTGAGGGATGTTTTAAGCAAGGCCTCTGAGACAAACCTCTGCTTTCAATAAAGCACCACAGGATTTTTAATGTCCATGCAGAGCAGGCAGCTGTTACCCAAAGGACATTCTCCACCCTAAAATTACATGGAAATTATTTGCCTCTGAAGCTATGTTTAGCCTACAGAGATTCAAACATATAATTCTAGGATATCTAGTTATTTGATTAAAATGCTAATACGGCCACCTAACTTCTAATGCTGCCATCCAGCCGGACTCCCCAGGGCAGCACTGTATGTTTGCTTTTGTGTCTAACTCTAAGCCAGAGTGTCACCCTAAATCAGGGGATCGTGATCGCTGCTTTAAGCCCAGGGGTTCTACCTTCCCAGCACACTGACTCAGAAAAGCAGCCAGCTCACAGACTGAAGAGGATGCACAGAGATTTGCCCACTGCTTCATTCCAGGCAACGTGCCCTGCCACTGTGAGCTCCTGAGCAGCAGCAGTTGTGACTGATTCCTGAGGAGGCTCTGCCTGCTGAGGCGGTACCCCTTCTACTGAGGAACAGAGACATTTTAAAAGCAGCTGCTAATTGTTGAATAGGAGCCACGAGCTTGCCCCTAGAAGTTTTCTTAATCACCTTTTGCTCACTGTCACTACCAGGACTGGAAATTGTGCTTTCAACATTTTCCCTGAGAAGAAGAGCTCTCATTTTATCCAAAATCACTCTGTTCGACTCGATTTCAAATGTGTAGTTTGTCATAGTTAATTATTTCCAGGTACGAAGATGTTCAATAACCAATATTAAATATGAAGAATCTAACTGCACATGATTTTAAGCTCCTGCTATGAACAAACATCCCTTCATCCTACATCCTTTTCCTGCCTCGGGGGGTCTCAGCAAAGAGCTATGCCTCAGCAATACTACATGATTTTATGATAAATAGTTATAAATTCTTCTTCTAATGATTCCTGGGGTTTGTCACAGCTGCTATTCATTTTTTAATAGCCCTTTTTCCTAAGAGGGCACAGAATTGACGACAATCCTGATGGCACCAGCCCTAGTACTCCAGGCTGACAGCGGTTTCTCAGCTCAAGGCCAGCAAGATGCTCTGTGCTTCGGCACGTCGTGGTGCCCAGGTCTGTATAAGCTGCCTCCTCACTGGCTCAACAGGAATCGGAAGAGTCTGAGAGAAGGTGGGGAAGGATGAGTGTACATGCCTGATTAGTTACAGGCAATTAAACACGTCTAGCTTCCCCTTGCCTCTCATCCCTAACCTCCAGCCAGTGGAACAGCTCGCCTAGAAGAAATCTAGCACAGCCACCTCCTGATACATGAACACTATATCCCCATGCCTTTACAACCTGGTGCCAAAACTCAGGGCATCAAGGCATTTACATCCATTGCACACAGGAGAGTGAAGTGTCTCAGGACTGAAAGGATGGAGACCCATCCTTCCCTGCTGACCAATCCTGCCTCCATCATAGGGTTACACCCTGAACCAGAGCAGAGGTGGCTGTCAGAGACAAACCCCTGTCAGCTTCTGGTTTGCAGGCCCTCGGGTTTCCCTGGCTTCACACAGGCTTGACACAGGGCATTGCCTTTAAAGAAATATTCAGTCTCAACCTAACTACTTTTGCTCCAACACCTCTCCTTCCAGACAATTTTCTTGACTAAGGGTATCACAGTCATGGGACTTCTCCTGTAAGCTCACTGCTGTCCTATGACTGCCACGTAGTTTTCTTCCCCTGTCATCCCCTCCCTCCCAGGGTTTCTAGCACTGTGACCAACCTCTCCGACAGAAGTCTCACCAGGGCTAGGTATCTTGCTCATCAAAGCTTCCTATCCTGCTTCTTCTGCCACTTCCACCTCCAGGGAACAGGCTCTAGACTGCTCCTGCCAACAAGAAACGCAGCCTCTTGCTGTTTAAGGAAAGAGGTGGGTGGGGAGAAAGTCCCTCAAGATAAGTGGAGAGGTAAAATCTGCAGTCAGAACTGCAGAAGCTGTTCTTCCCTGCTGAATTCATCCCTTCGAGGCCACAGCCTTGGCTTCCTGCCCAAAGTACATTTGACCCTGCTGCATTCAACCTTTCCTCACTTGAGATTCCCAGACCGCTTGGTCTATTAACACTGTCAGAAGACACGGAAGGGTGTCCAGTGCTTCACTGGCAGTGCCTACAACTGCTCTGTCCAGTGAGCACCTGGACATCCTTTCACACCCCATCTGCAGGAGACAGTCACAGATCAACCTCTCCCTGAGGGCCACTTTTTACATTAGGAGCTCTCCCCAGTCTGACAGAAAACCCTTTGTACAACAGATGATGTTTTTCCCTTCCAGCCACCACTGTTCCTACTACTGCTGAAGCTGTAGTGAGAGGTGGTGAGGCCAGTACTTACTTCATTCCTGCCTGTACCTCTTCCAAACAGCGTTCAGGTACGTGGATGGAAACACAGAAGAAAAAAGTCCATTGGATTAGTCTTACTACAGCAGGTAACCACATGTGAACATTTACTGACGACCTGACAGTGATGGCTTGAAGGCTGGATTGATGATTTTAAAGATCTCTTTGAACAAAACTTACTCTGTGATTCCATGACTCTGACTCAAAATCCATGTCTAATGTTGCATCGTATAACACAACAAACACAACTGTGGTCAGGTGTAAGAAACTATTGGACTGAAGGCAGACCTTGGCACGCAGAAGAGGGTTAAAAAGAAAGGGTAAGAAGCCAAAAGCATCCCTACCTCTTACTAAGGTTCTCTTTATGCCCAGCATCTCCTATCAAGGCCCAGACCTACCTCATGCAGCCCAACCTTTTGTCCTGCTCTCCCTGCATATCTTTTTAGCTGCCATAACTTACTTTTACTCAGAACAAGACTGAGGTTTACTCCAGGTGCTGTCAATCCAAAGCGTCAGCTCACCATGTTGAGCTAGAGATATGGGGACCTTCAGAAACTGTTTCCATAAAAGGGTACTAGACTGTTATTTGACAGAAGGGTCAGAATAGAAGATGGGTCTAGATTTGACCAAGGCAGAATTTAAAAGTGGTCTGGATAAATGGAGTCTCCCTGCAGAGTAGACAGGGTTAGAGGTCAGCAGAGAAAAAAGAAAAGAGTACTGATCCAACTAGGTAATTTCTGTAAAAAGTAGGCTTATTTATCAAAACCGAATTGATCTTGCTTCCGCAACATTAAAGCCAAGGAATAAATAGTAAACAGCGTGTCCATTTGTCACATAGTAAAAACAACAAGAGTGCACAACAGGGAAAATGTAATTTGGAGAAAAGTCCAATATGGAGCAAAATAAGACAGAGTTGTGCAGGCAAAACAAAGCTAAGCTGTGATTTATTAGCAACTGTTTTGTGCTCTGCGCTGTGTTTCTTTATTCAAATAAAGCCCTATTCAAATTCCTCGGAGATGACTTTTCAGCAGCATTTAGCACTTTGCAAGGCAACACTTGAGGGTCACGAGCTCAAAAAAGGACTTGTGTTCCTCTGTGCTCCAGCCAGCTGATCTGATGCGCAGACATGACCTACTCAGCTGCGGTGATGCTGCTGGTGGGAGGGAAGAGTCTGTCTTGTGCATTAGCGTCTCCTGTAAATTATCTTTGGAACAAGACTGATATAGCTACAGGCTCAAGCAGCATTTCAGCTGTCCTAGGCTGGAGGAAAGCTACTTCTGGTGACAAGAAAGAGGCAAGGAAGAGCAAAAAATGTAATTCTGGAGGGTGCAGTATGAAAATTTTACCTGCATTATTTTCGCGGGTCGGGCAGCAATGAAGCACAAACACGTTGGAATAGCTTATGCTCCTCTGGCTTCAAGCAACGCAGGAAGATCTGCTGATAGGTCTCCCAATGCCAGGGTGAGGGGTTTTTTTTTCCCCATTTTATTATTAGCTTCTTACATTTTCTCTTCCTTTAAGGATAAACTGCTTTCCAATCAGCACGCTGTGACAAGGCTAACCAGAGGCAGCCAGAGCTGGTGCAGTGCAGGGCCCGGGCAGGCAGCAGCGACTCCTATTCACAGCAGTGACACCTCCGTGTTATTTTTCTTACCTCCCTTGACCCTTTGAGATCAGGGGCCCCTGACCATAGTGCTCAGCCAGTGAAAAAACACAGATCCTGCTGGACTTGCAGCTAGGGGAGAAACAACCTCAGGAACTGGGAAAGAAGCTGTCAGCCTTCATTATTAATGTCCAGCTGTTAATATTTAATGTCATAAAACCACGACTCCCTTCGCAGCCTAGTCATCAGACATGCAGGGGTCACACCAGCCAGAATCCTTTAGACAGACGATTCAGTGTCCCTGTGCTTTTAGCTTCATGCCAGGACTGCTAAAGGTGTTCTAGCTGTATTTGAGATGAAATGCTAGGAGCTTTAATAAAGCCTGAGATTTAAAAAAAGTAGGTGGGGGGTACAGGAAAAAATTTGTGGTTATGTTCCTGCCTTCCCAGACAGCTCTGCTCTTCAGTGCTGAACCCGTCCACTAAACGGGCACCTGCGTCTGACAAGAAACACACAGCACTGGCCAAAGCAAGAGCAGTGTTAGCACAGCACAGACATCACCCATCACAGCTGCTGAATCCACAGGACCAAATCGCAGCCCTAGGCTTGGTGTCCTGACACAAAGAAAAGGCTTGAATGCAAGATAAAGAGAGGGTCAAGATCTAAATCCTTTAAACTACTAACACCAAATGATTCTATGTTAGGAAAAAGACCACTGAGTCCACCTCAGCCCATGCTCCTGGTCACAGAGGAGTGCAGTGTGTACTAGGAAGTGCTGCTGAAGGTCTGATCTTTGAGCAGATAAAGGGAGACAGAGGGAGGGCCTCTGAGATGGGGCAGGGGGGCAGGCAAGAGACATTTTAGTGGTTATTTTCAGAGTCTTCATCCTTACAGCTTCACAGGAGGGTCAACACATCAGTGTTGATAGCAGGCAGTTTCCCTCTCGGCGTGAGCGGGAGTGCGTCCGTCACCTCTGCTGGCACGGAGCCCTGGGTCCTATTATCCCCTGCAGATCCTGGGCTCTCCCTGCCAGCGGTTCCGCTTGCTCTGCCAGCGTCGCCACTAAAGCTGCCTCGCAGTATTAATTTTTAAAGACTCCTTCCTCCTCCCGGGCATAGATTTAGAGACAGCTCCAGAAGCCTACACATACACATCAGCGCAGCGTAGCAGCCAAACGCGTCAAACAAGATTTTAAGGGAGAATGGGGGAATAAAAAACACAGCCAAAAGATGAGCACGGCACCCTGTGCTACATCTGCTACTCCCTGGCCTTCCCTGCCTCTCCTGTTGCCACCTGTAAGCTCAAGATTGATTTCCTCCTTTTTTTTTCAGAAGCAATACAGTCATGGGGGTTGGAGCACCCCAGGCAATGAAGAAATATAAGTAATGAGAATTCTCAAAGTATGTTAGTCAGCATGACATAAAGACAGCTCAGACGGTCCACAAAGAATCGGTCAGATCCAGCAGAGCTCATTAGCTCTGGCTTGGGGCTACTTCTGCCAGACCTGGGGTAGCACAAGGTCCCAGGTGTCTCTGAGCTCCACTCAGGACGCCAGGCCACCACATCAGCCCAGCACCAGCCTTTGCTGGCAGGGTGGCTCAATGTAGCACAGCCCCTGAGCTAGGCGAAGCGCTGCAGTGCACCGTGGAACACAACGCAGAGACGCTCAAGTGGCTCTTGACGAAGCAACCCGGACACATCAGCGACCATGCTGAGCTCAAGCTATGAAAACTGTCTGGATTTGAGCTGGCTTTATGCAGTGTGCTCAGATACCTCTGTCCTCCAGCCTCAAGTTGTGTTTCGGGAACACGGTGCAGAGGTACCCTAATGGCCTTGCCAATTAAGCCATCTAAGAGGATTAGTAGTGCAGACTCATCACTCTGGAAACAAACAGGGTTCAGGCCCATTTTGGACTGGAAGCAGATAACTACATCCTCACAGCACTGTGCCAGAGTACAGCACAGGCTGTTATGCACAAGGGCAGTTCCAGCTTTGTACCCTTGTTATGGATAATCCAAAGACCAATTAAACTGCCTACAGGCAGTAACGAACTGACCGCCAGCAGATACTAAAACAGGGAGATTATGGCTGTAGTGGTCAGGAGTGACAAGGCAAACCTCCCCTTTTGCCACGCTGGGTCATGGCAAAAGTGACTATTTACAGATAGTGTCTCCTTGTCTGTGGTTAACAGTAGCTTCAGACAACTCTAGCAAACTAGGACAACAAGTGAACTCCAGCAGTTAATTATAGTAAATATTTACATAACGGCTGGGCCCTTCAAATTTAGAAGGAATAGTTAATGCAAGGACATGCCCTTTAACCATCCCATTTTATTACACAAATCACTAGGGAGCCCAGCACACTAAGATTTGCAAATTAAGTGTTTGATATTGGCTGAGACATTAAACTACTTACCTAGTGCTATAAAACGCACAGGTACAGTACATCATTCTTTTTGCAGAAATTTCAACCCCATTTACTGTAGTTAACTCTTCCTCTGCACTTAATGTTTTGTGTTCTACAAAGAAACACAGTACATAGCCCTGAATAGACCTAGTGCCAAAGCTTAGCAGAGTCTGACTTAAAACAACGCTGGTTTCCCCTTTGCTGTTGCTAAATTTGGCACCACTTATGTAGATTCTATTGATGTGTCTAATCTACTTAACACCCTTGATGTTCTCCTATTAGCTGGCTGCTTGGGAATTTGCTTTACAAGAAAGCTTCTGCTTCTGTCTCATCTCTTGCTTACTCCACATGCACACTGTGTAATTAAACCAGGTTCTGCAAGTGGGGCAATACTTCGTCATCCAAAGCGACTTGGTTCTCATGAGCATCGTAGCGAGTCCTGTGATGGCAATGCCGCGGATGCCGAGACTGGATGCGCTTCACAGTTTCCAGCAGTTCATAGTCTGAGTTTGAGAATCCAAGTCAGTCACAAGCACCCTCGACTGGCAGAATTCATGTGTGCTTTGGAGAAGGTGTGATACACACCAGGAGCAAGACACACTGGCTACTGTCCAGAGGCACCAGTGGCAGCCAGTGGCTTGAGTAACTCCAAGAATACGCAAAGAAAAAGCACGGTGAGGGGATCATCTTCAGAAGCTCAGCGTGGAAGGAAAAGGAGAAGAATGACATGTAAAAATCCCAGAAGACATTTCCTTTTCCCCACTACAAAAAATTGCATTCCCAGCTGCACAAATCAAATACAGGAAAGGATTGCCCATGGTTGCATTAGACATAGTTTTAGGTGGTCCATAAAAGAGCTCTTCTTACTGAAATGTTATCCCACGTAGTATTTACTGCTCTGTGACTTCCTTTCTAGAGGATTTTTGTGTTACCTTGGGGAGGAAAATGCTGAAAGCTATCATAAGTCAAGGTGCCAAAGTGTGCAGTGTAAAATTAGCTGAGAAGAGAGGATGAAGGGGCTCAAGAAATGGTCAAGTTTAGCCAGGGACATCTGCTGCAGAATAGGAACCCAAAGTGCTTAGTGAATGGGGGGTTTGCATGCATCAGAAACCTTCTGCCAGACTGGCTGGTTTGCGTGACTGAGAAGGCACAGATGAACCCCCTCTCCTGAGCTTGCTCGTAACGTTATGGGTTAGGCTAAGAGGGTTACTCAATGTTATTACTGCTGTTGCTGTTGTTTATTTATTAATGCATCTGTATCAGAGACTGGGGCTGATCCTGGGAGTCTCGCTGTGCTACGTGCACAGTATGCAGAGCAAGAGCGAGCAGCCCCTGCCCAAGAGCACTCCAGGTGTTCCCTTTCCCTAGAACCAGAGCCAGCTCCCAAAGCTGTCCCCGGAGACACAGAACCCCTTAGCACTGCCATGTTAGCCACTTATTATTTCCCAGCATAAATATGTTTTATAGAGAAATAAAGTCTGCAATTCTGAAAAGGGAGTGCTTTCACACACCCGCTTCTCATCTAAAAAGGGCTATGATTTGGCATCTCAGGTTAGAGTATGAAATTATGACACCAGAATTGACTTTAGGAGTTTCTGATGCTTCCTTGGATGATTGCTTCTATAACTTATAGAGACAGGGGAGCGTTTGTATTCTCCTGAACACATAAATTAATATCCATACATGAAAACGATGTGGAGAGAGCAGGACTGAGGCAGGGATGAGTTTTCTGCAGTGTAGAACGCCAAAGGAGGACTTGTCAGCAGTACTTTCTGTTGTATTTGAAGTGCTGTGGTGAGAGTTTCCAAGTGTAATGAAGTAAAATAAACAAGTTTTATACTTGACTTCTTAAAGCAGCTGAGAAATTTACAGTCTTCTCCATCATTATGCTGCTTTGATAGGGGGAGAAGTACTACTAAAAATAAATCCATATTTTGATTGTTGCTGGTAGATACAGACCCGACTTTCATATTTTCACACGTGCTTTGTATGCTTTACACATGAGCAGGGCAGGTTAATTTGCAGACCAAGAAAAGGGAATTGGAGTCTGGCCTTACAATGCACAAGAGATAAGGTTCAACCACTCACACTTGCTAAAAGCCTTATTTAAGTCTATCATGACAAAACCAAAATTATTTGGGTTTGCTTCCTCCCAACATTTCTGACAGCAACGATATCTCTTGGAAAGAAATGTGGACAAAATAAGCAAAAGAGTGCCTCATCGGTCTGGCAAAAGAATACCCATGGATCTCAAGGCTCGTTAAATCCATGTCATATAACCTTTAGAGACAGGTAGGGGTATAAACCTTAGCCTCACTGAAGTCAGTGGGAAGCTTTCTGTGGGGGACAGGAAAGAGGGGAGCTGGATTTTGACACGTTCTCAGACACCACCTTACACTAGAAACAGCAACAGGGATGTTTCTGTTTCTCTCACATCTGACCCAAATCTTAACATTTTAAAATAAAATATCGTAGACACAGTAATGAGGAGTTGGAGGCACAAAGGAAACCTCGGTCAGGTCCTGACCCTACACACCAGCAAAACTGTAACGCTGCGTGAGTGGAGACAGCAGGTAAGAGGCTCCCCTCATCGCTCCCACAGACGCTGCCTGCCGGGTGCCGCTGCCATTAGGAGCGAGCGAAGCGCTTGCATGACACGCATCAGCGGCCGGACCAGATGGAAGCTTTGGACTCCACTGCATTATTTGAGTTTCTCCCCAGATCTGATGGCAAAGTCATATGCCAGTTTGTTAGTCTGGAGAGCTCAAAGCAATCCTGAGAGGAACCCTTATCTCACATAAATCGTCTGCAGCTGATGGATGGCAGGAACCTCAACTATAAAAATCTCAGCCAGAAATATGATAAATAGTTGCATCCTGTTAAAAATAGGCAGCAGAGCAGCAGTCACATACATTGGCTGGGTAGGAATGCCAGTCAATGACTGAATTGCCAAGGCAGTTTGGCATTCGGATTCAGAACATGATTTCAGGGTGCTCTTGCAAGCAAACAACCACCTAGTCACCTGGGTTTTGGTCCACACTGAATTTCCTCTGGATACCTTAGGAGCTGGCAGCAGCAAGACGGGAGGAATGTTTTGGATGACTCTGGTTTTTATGTATCACAAGTACTGAAGCCAGCTTCTCCTGGCCAAAACAAAGTGTTTTCCCTGTGGGCATCATTTAAATTTGTTTGCTTTACCACCAAATCCTTACTTTGTATGAAGTACTCAAGGGAAAACACCACCTCCCCACCTCCTCCACCGGTGTTTCTGCGTAAGCTCTGGCACTAGCACCTTTGCACGGTGCTTGCTGCATTCGAGGTTCAGACTCCTATAGTGCATGGAATAAACAGTTATTACTGTGAGCTTATTGGAGCAAGTCTGTCCCTTTTAAGACTTTCTAATAAAAAAAAGTCACTAGATAACAGACAGAGCAGCAAAACTTTAAAAAAAGGATCCTCTTAACATGTAAAACTCCAAACTAAGTGCATTGGTCACGTGGTTCTCTCTATATGCAGGGGAACTAATGAAACCTGGCAAATTTGGGTTGCACAGCCCAAAACTTCCTCCCTGTGACACTTAAAACTTTATCTCACTGTGAAATTTCCACTGTAACATCCCCTTCCATCCCAAGCCCATAATCTCCAACCTTTTATAGCTTCAGGTCTCTTCCATGCTCCTTCAACACCCAAATTAAGTCACCTTTTTATGTTTGCAGTGCCCTCCTCCTGTTCTATGTGATTCCCGTCATGCTCACATATGCCCTCATAGAATCATAGAATCATAGAATCATTAGGGACTGGAAGGGACCCCGAAAGATCATCTAGTCCAATCCCCCTGCCATAGCAGGACCACTTCACTGGAGAAGTTATGGAATCAGAATCACTCNCCTTCCTCTTCTTGGCAAGAGACATCACGGTACCACAGTATCACAGTACATTAGGGATTGGAAGGGACCTCCAAAGATCATCTAGTCCAATCCCCTTGCAGGATCACCTAGACCAAGTCGTGCAGGAACATATCCAGGTGGGTTTTAAATATCTCCAGAGAAGGAGAGTCCACAGTGCCCCTGGGCAGCCCATTCCAGTGCTCTGTGGCTCAAATAGAAATGCACAGATTTGGACCAGGGAACAGTCAGAGGTCAAACAACATGGGTAACATCTTCTTTCCAGATTTTCTTTTGTGGGAGCAGCAACTGGTGTCTTTCTCCTCTAAGTACCTCCATTGTCAGTGTCCTCTGCCAAATTGGATTCCATGCTGACCAGTGAAGCTCAAAAGGTCGTGACTGGGAAGTAACAGATAAACAGAATGTTTGTGTGACTTTTGTGTTCCCAGAAAATGCGGCTCGAAACAGCGATATGAACTATGTTCTGTTAGCAACTTTACAGATATCTTCCTTGCTACTATTTCTGTTGAACTTGCCCCTGAGCATCTCAGTGCTAAGCACTGTATAAACAGATAGTAAGGCAGGGTCTCTCTCCAATTAAAGAAGACAATTAAGTATGAAAATCTATACTGTTCTGCCATTTAAAACAATGGCTCTTGTAAATATGCAGTGAGGAATAAATTGCACACAAGCATGGAACACAAACACAGGCACAGCTTCAGGCAGGTGTTTCCCATATCTGATGAAAAAGAAGATCCAAATTTGTCCTATCTGAACTCAACTTTAAAAAGACACAAGGTTTGAAAAAGATGTTCATGGTAGCTTAGATGCTAAATACAAAGCCCCATCCACGAGTCAGAAGGAAATTCTAATGAAAAGGTTAAAACTTAAGCCATATCCTTTTTTATTGCTTAACCTCCCAATCTCAAACTGGTGACAAAAGCTTATACTATCTGAAGACCCACTGCTCTGCTCCACTGCCTCATCATGAACCATCCATCATATTTTCCTCAATAGCTGTGGGTTCCAGACACTTGTTGGCAGGGGGGTACACTTGTCTCAAAACTCAGCACAAACTTAAACCTCTGTGGAGGCAGCCTGCCCTCATGCTACTCTTTGACTTCATGTTTCCTTGAAGCAAAAACGAGCATCTTGCTCAGCTACAGCTAAGGCACAAGATCTCAGAGCTAGCAATCACCTTAGCTCCAATATACAGTCTATACAGTCATGATGGGGCTCTGGCTGGGACAGTCAATAGCTCGACAGCCAGGCCACTTTGCTAGGAGAAGCACTCAGATCTGCCCAACTTAGGCAGAGTGAGGCTCTGAAAACAGGTTTTCCATTTGTTGAGAGATTGTTCTAACCAATGAATGGCGGGTGGAACTTGCCCGCAAGCTCAGGAAGTAGCTAAGTGCGGAACATGGGCCTCCCAGCATACATAACGAGATGCCTGAATGCCTTAGCTCAGATCAGAGCCTTTTTTTACAGCTTCACTGCACACATGAACCAAATCAGACCAGAGTTGTCTCTGTCAAGGCTCTACAGGTAACCATGACACTCAACCATCACCTTTCCTTTTCTTTGCTGCATCAATAACAAGTTATGTGACTTTAAGCTATGCTGATCACGGCATACAAAACAAACCAAGTCCTTCCCACAGAGTATTCCTTGGCCATCCCAGGAATCTCTAGCATGCATGCTTGGCTCAGTGTCAAGCCCCTAAAAGACCTAGTGTCAGTTACCAACATCAGCAGAACATGACCGGAGAACTAGGATTCCTGGTTTGCAAAACAGTGCCCTGACGCCATCCAGCAAGTAGTGAGAAGTTCACACACACATTGCAATGAAGATGGACATGTAAAAGTCCACCTCACTGGTGGACTTTTGGTTTGGGCTTTTGGTTCACGTTGGATTTTTTTAAAGGAAGAGGATTTGAATGGGTATGGAAGACTTGGCAGTGAAGTATCAGGAAAGCAAGAGAAGCAGTAAGGTCTTGAGCTTTTACATCTCTTGTCCTGAATACCAGCTTTCCTGCAACTGAATTTATGGGGAGGGATGTGAGGAAGGAAATCTGCACTTATTTATTTCTGGAAGTTCAGAGGAAGTCATTGCAGCTTGCACAGTATGTTTGCTATTATGAAGCTGCAAACGGAGCTACAGAAAGGGCATTTAGTGGGAAATATTGTCAGCTGGCAGTCTCGGGCACTTGAGTACCCTCCATAACACGTATAATGGAATCAATTTAAACCCAGTGAAAGGGACATTGTCTGATAAAGTAATTCCTCTTTGAACACAAGATGGCAGCCTTAAATAAATGCAACCCCGCACAGCTTTTAATCTTACACATCATTAAATTCCTAATTTACACATTATGTTTTCATGGGCCAACCCATAACTCATTAGTGTTGAACTCATGAGTTGTAAAGACCAACACACTAGACAAATGCTGGTTTCTTTGTCCTCTTTTCTTTGGGTGGCAGCTCTCTTTTTAATTTACCACGGAGCCAAATTTGAAATTCAACATTAAGAAAGCCTTCTGATGTGCTCTGCGCACCGTCTACCCCAACGAGAAACCTCTCTGTTACTGCACTGTACCCACAGACTGTCCTAAGAGAGTAAGGAATGGTGAATATCAAGATTTTTCTCCTTGTTTGAGATACCAGGCTTCCTTGGAAGATAAACCTGTGGGACAATTTCAAACAGGTTGTGAATTCGAAGACAGATTACAAAAAGCATAGTTTTTGGAGCTGGTCTTCCCACTTTTCCACCAGAATATGGAATAAACACACCAAATAATGTTTTGATCTCTAGTCTTTCCATTCTCTTGTCCAGGTGGTGCCTGAAGGACATCAAGTCACAAACACTGCCTGAAAGAGGGGTGCTCGGTAGTGCTCCAGTACCATGATGCTGGAAGTATCTTTACCAGAATTGGTGCTAATGACAAGAGACAGGCTACAGCCACTTTCTCTGCCTTGGAAACTATGGTTCAAAAACTGCCAAGCACAGAAGTCTTCCCAAGACACCTGGTACAAATGCTTTAATATTCTTTCTGAGAACATAAATGGCTATTGGAGCAGGTCAGGCCAAGGGTCCTTTCAAGCCAGCCCCTGGTCTCAATTTCCCTGTGCAGGCAGTGGCAATGGGAAGTGTGAGTCACTATGTGGAAGCATGGAAAGCAGAGCAGCAAGGCAGGGCTTGAGGCTAAATTTGTTCTTCCTGAGCCGGGCAGCAGTTTATCATGGCCACAGAGTTATCGGTTTGCAAGAGCAGCTACTTTGAAGAAGGAGCCAAAGACCCTCTGCAACCTGGGCTGGGGTTCACAGATGGCTGGAAATGCTGCTCATGGCAAGGAGCAGTTCAGGAACGTCCCTTTCCACCATAGTTATGCAAACTTCTGGGGGGAAAGTCAAGTACTCCTTGGAGGAAGATTCTGCAGTGCTACTGCCCAAGAAAAGCAACAAACCCAAGAGCAAGCAGCACTGATGAGGACAGACAAGGAATAGTCCCGTCTCAAGTGTAAAGAGTTGCAGGACCTCCTCCCCATCCTTCACGAAGCCATCCATACCAACAGAATGCATCCTGATGGAAGTCCCCATCTATATTCTTGCTGGATGTCTCCAGCAGCTTACTGCTCTGGCACCACTGGGCACCTTATAGACTCTTCAACCCTTTTAGAGAATTATAATGCTGACACAAGTCATTCACCAGGCAGTGCTCTGTGGCTAACTTGACCCTTGCCAGTGCCTCCTTCTATTTGTTTTATGACACAAGCATTCATTTTTCTTGTTTTCTTTATCCCTGCTCGCTCTTTTATTTTGGTTAAGGAGAACACACAATGTTGTTCATGATGAATTAATGACTACCTGAAGGGGGAGAGTCAACAGAGACGTAACAACCAGGCATCTTCTACTGACACCAAGTATCTTCTGCCGACACCCCTTTCCCAGTGAAAACCCCCAGTGCAGCCAGTGTGTAGAGCTGGGGGATGTTCTTGCATTGCAGACAAAGGGATTGTGTCTCTTTACAGAGAATAAACTACCTAGGGAAGTATCACTTAAAATCATACTGGGCTTATAACTGTGTCTTAGTTTACTCCTAGGGAAAAAGAGCCCTCAGAGCATTTACATGACAATTCCACTTCACGCTCCTGCAAACACGTTGAGACTTGGAGACCAAGTTGCATTCTGTCCTTTCTCCACACCTTCCCCATTAGTGATCACTCCAGAGGTCTAATGCAACCCCCAGCAACATCTGTGCAACCTCATAAGGGCATAATTTTAAAACAATGGATTGCACAAGCCTACCGGGAAGGGATGGATTCCTTTCATGGTTAAAGCACAGCAGGAGGTCCTCGAAGATTTAGGTTCCTCTCTCAGCTCTGCCCAATAGTTTGAACAAGTCATTCAATCTTTGCAGGCTTCGGGCTCCCCTTTATAAAAGGGGAGCAGCACTAATGGTGATGGCCATGAGGATTAATGCATGTGACGTGAAGGAGGCAAAGGCTGTATTCCTAGATGCATAAAAGCAAGTACTCTGCTTGGCTTGCCAAGTGCCTCATGCTCCTGCCAGAGACAGGCCACAGCCTCCAGAGGTGGCAATTACAGCACCGCCAAGTATCTCAGCAATGTGTGGCACAGTACACGGCTACCCCTGCTTGGCAAGTTGCATCTCCAAACAGAGCTGAGCCTCACAACTGCTCCCAGGTAGGGCAGTGTCCCTCCAGGCAGCCCAACCCTGCCCATGCAGTTCTGGACAGCTGCAGAACCAGGGTTACTGGTAGGCTCAGTGCTCGCTGCCCTGCTGCTGCCATTGCTCTGTAAGCACAGCAGTTCGGTTCAGTGTAGCCCAGACAAGGCTGCCTGTGCTGCCCCACTGCCTGGCTTTCACGGGCTGCCCACACCTTGCTCACACTGCTCTGCTCCCCATGCCCTGCCTGTGGCACCGCTTGCTCTGGCAGTCCTGCCTCTCCTGTCTTCCTAGAGGCTCACTGAGAGCCTCCCTGAACCTTCTACTCCCCAAAGCTCCCTAGTCCTGCATAGCCAGCTCCCATCAACTTCCCAAGTACCTGCTGCTGATACCCACAGACAGATAGTATGTCACTCTCTCTTTCCCTCTCTCAGAGCGCTCAGACAATCATAGAATCTTTAAGGTTGGAAGAGACCTCCAAGATCATCAAGCCCAACAAAGTGGGCACAGCTCCATTATGCAGTGCGGCGTCACAAGCTCTTCATTCGTACCTGACACTTGTCCGCACCCTGACGACAGTGACCATCCAGGCTGTTCTCAAACACTGCTGTAGTGGACAAGCCCTATGGCAAAAATGAGTGCTCTGAATCATGTACGCCTTCTAACCAGTCTCTGCATATGCAAACACACAAGTCCCAGCCTCAGAGCTCTGCTGCACCTCCCCCAAGCACTTCCCACCTGTACCCATGTATTTTACAGACAGTACAAACATCTGTAAGCATCCCAAACACAGCCCCTGTGCTTCCGCAGACGTGACTTCCCAAACCGTGCAACTCGGGCACCATCGACAGGTCCCATATGGATTTTCACACTACTCAAGTCAATAGTGTTCTCCCGACAGGGCAGATTACATCATGGTTGCCAAATCAAGAAACAGATCCCTCGAATCTTCATTAGAGGTAGATGCTATCTGCCCAGACTCATGTTCAGTCTCTTTAGGGCTTTATTCAGCTTAGTCATTTAGCCACTTGTATTTAACCAAACAGAAGAAAAACCCATGTAGCTTTACTAGTGTTTTAGCAGGAAAACTTGCATCAGGACCCTATCATGTCTGATGCTGTGTGTAAATAAATCAAGAGCTGACCCTACCACCAAACAGAACATCCCCTAAGTAAGAGAGAAGACACAACAACCAGTAGGTACTAGAGATCGTGGCATTATGCAGAGCTGTCCTGTTCTCTCCTCCTGCCTCAGCACATGAACTTCCTTGCAAGATCCCTTACTGTTCTGAACACTGCAGCTGGCTGCTTTATTCCTTCTTGCACTGTGGACACTAGCAAAAAGGAAATGTTGTCTGCCACACTTGCGATGCCCCTTGATTTTCCTGGCTTCCCCCTCTGGTTTCTGGACATGGATGGTGCTTCTGGTGCGATTTCACCTCTCTTTATGTCCTTTCTGTTGTCAGAAGGACAGGTCACTTCCTTACAAGTGACCTGCTGTTGTCAAGGTTGTTTTCCCTGACCTGGTTTATTGCCTTTTAAATGCTTTAGTGTTTTGACTGTTTCTCAGGTTGAGCACAGGATGTTTGTTACGCTGCTAAGGGGTTAGTACTGTGAAGCCTAGGGAGTGATATATGGATGGCTCATGCTTTCTTTTGGATTTAATTTTTCATCCTTTAGTGCTCTGTGGTGAAAGGAGTGTTTGCTGCTTGCCTAGGGAGACACCTGACATTTAGACTTTATCTTCTGTAAAGGCTTGGGCCAAAATTCTCTTCTCTGACTTTGGGAGTGGCAGAAAAGGACACACAGTTGAATCAAAGAAGAGGACAAAGAGGGGTTGGAGCCCTTCTGAACCTAGGCTGCAGTAAGAAACTGCACAGCCCTATGACAAAAATCAATTGCTCCAATATAAAGGGGGCTTTCATCCTCTAAGCATCTTGCAGTTTGCCCTGCAGAAACTCCTCCATCCCATGGTACTCCAGAGCCCTGTGCTAGAGAAGACAGCAGCTTGGGCTGTAGTGTCCTGCTGCAGTGCCCTAACCAGGAGGGTGCCTAGTGCCTGCTTTTAGGGCTTTCACAGTGACTGTACACCCATCTAGAGCATGAGGACTGAGGAAAAGGGAAAGAACACTTAGCACTCAAAAGAACAGGGTTTCCTTTCTGTCTCTCTCTTTTTTTTTTCTTCTTTTTTTTTGGCCCAGACCTAATTTTGCATTGTCCTAACCTGATTTGTCTGCCCCTGCCTCTGGCTGTAGCTTCGTGTCCTGAGCCAGTAATGTTGATTTAACAGAGACTGATCTGGCTGGAGCCGAAAAAAGCAGAGAAAAAATACCTTTCTGGAAATAACATTCCAGTGTAAAATATATAGACATGTGAATCTTTCCATCTACAGGGGCACCAGGGAGTAACAACCTCTCCCTCCAGAGCGCTCACTTGTGAAGGACCAAGCATGCTGGAGTTCAGAAACTCTCTCCTTAGCTGCTTCCATCTGGTTTGCTAGATGGGATCAACACCAGGAAATGCTGTGGCCAGGGCTGGTCTTCACACAACTCTTCATTCCTGACTTTCCCTATCACGACCAGCCACAGCAGCAGAGGCCAGCGCTGACAGTGAGGGCGGCTATCTGGGACATATGAAAGGTTGATTGTAGATCAAAGATGCCAGGAGATGTTTCTTCTCTGAATGAAAGAGTGAAAGTTTTTGTTCCTTGCTAATAAGACACAAGCATCCTGTGAGGTTATACTTACTGTGCCCACACGTGGGCCTTCCCAGTCATTCAGATACCTGAGCTGTAATGAGAGATGGTCCATTAGTAGCTGAAAAGCCCCCTTGGCACAGCTACTAGAAGAGGTGTGAACTTCATCAATGCTGCTTAGCTGGTTTCCCAATTTTAGATGAGGATTTCGTGTCCTCCCTGACGTGCTCCGTGTGAGAAAGGATCCGCATGGCTTCGCTCTGTGGTTGCCACCGCTGGCCTCCCCGCAGACAAGCAGAAACTGCTGCCAGAACTGTAGGTGAAGATCTTCTGCATAAATCTTTAATTTCACCAAGTATGGTTGGCTGCAAATGTTAGACCTGCAGCTTCTACTTTTGTGCAGTAAGGACAGAGGTTTTTCTCTGTTCAGTTCGCTGGTAGGTTGTGTCTATCAGGCAGATTCTTCACGGTGCGGAAAGGCTGAAGAGCCTTCCTTGTCACCCTGTGAACATCCTCGGGACGATCGAATTCAGAGTGTGTTTCATTTCCGTGCTGCTGAAATAAAATAGTATTTGGTTTAGAGATTTAGTGAAACACTGTCGTTGTTTTCCAGGCTGACCTTTAGCGGCTCCGCACTGCCACGGCAGCATGTTGCTATGGGGATCACCTCATGCGAGTGAGAGCACGAACCAGAACGGAAAGATACACGGGGTGCTCAATGCTGCACCCACCCCGCCGTGCTGCGCACCTCAAAATTGCTCACAGACTCATAAACACACAGGGAGAGCTTGTTTCAGCTTACATTCCTTTTTTCCTCTATTTTCCTGCATTTTTTGGGGAAGGGAACTTTTTGGTAAGTTAGCTGCTTATTTTCCGGGGTGCCATACATTTTGGCTTCTTCTCACAAATCAAACTTGCAGCAAACTGAGGATCAGGCAGATTCAGTCAAAGGTTTAAGCTGTGCATGTCTGTGATGTAACTAAGTGCTTTTTCCTTTTTTCTTCTTTTTTAACTATTTTTACACCACCTGTAAGGTAAAAGCATGTCGGTGGTTAAATCCTCCTGCAGAAATGCAATAGAAATTCAGAAATACTTTGCTGTTGGACAGATGGCTGAAAGGACAGGCTGAGAGAGTCGGGGCTGTTCAGCTCTTCTCAGCTGGAGAAGAGAAGGCTTCAGGGGGCCCTTCTTTTGACCTTCCAGTACCTGAGGGCGGCCTACTTGAAGGAAGGGAATGGTCTTTGCCAGAGGGTTTGTACGAATAGGACAAGGAGCTATGGGTTCAGGCTGGGAAAGGATAGGGTTAGGCTGGATATTAGAAAAAGGTTCCCCAGCGTGAGGGTGGTTGATCACTGGAATGGGCTTCCCGGGAAGGTGGTGGAGGCCCCATCCCTGGAGTCATTTAAGGTCAGGCTTGATGAGGTTCTTCGCAATCTGACATAGGTAGAGTTGTCCCTGTGTAGGGAGGCTGGACTAATGACCTCTGGAGGTCCCTTCCAGCCTAGAACATTCTGTGATTCGATGCTCTGTGATTCTGTGATGTAGGCACACATTACAAACCCAGGCTGTTAGCTGCTGTGGGGACGGGCACCAGACAGGCGTCTTGGCAAAAGCAGTGCTATTTTCAGGAAGCTAGACCATAATTTGCAACTGCTGATGCTGACACAGATTTTTCTATAGTTTCATGTCTTGAGGATAGTTCTGCTCTGAATGGGCATAATTAGTGCCAGTGGCCACCTCCCAAGGGAGTGTCTGAACTGGAATGCATACGTCCTGAAGACACACAGTCATGAGAAGGTTACCTGAAGAAAACAGGCTAATTCTCTCAGTTCCTCTCACTGTTCTCTTTCTCCGTCTCCGTATCCTATACACAAACTCTTTTACACAGACCCAAGTACTTATTAGTTCCTCAGCCACTCAGAACAGCAGACCCAGCATTTTACAAAAAGCTTTCTCCTTCTTTGACACCCTACACACAAGATGAGACACACTGTAGGCTGGCTCTAGGCACCACGTCCGCTCTTCCAACACCACCGTAGACCTCAAACACACAAGTCCCGCAACAGGAGTCATTCCATGTGGAGCACACTTGTCAGGTGTGTGACGGCCCCTCTAGTGACTGATCTACAGAGGGTAATGGCTTGTATTTGTTGTTACACACACTATCTTCAGACCATCCTAACAAGCAGAGATGAGGGCACAAAACCCCAGTGTTCCACACAGCCCCTCACACATCTTAGAATCATAGACTCATAGAGTCACAGAATCATTAAGGATTAGAAGGGACCTCCAAAGATCATCTAGTCCAATCCCCCTGCCACAGCAGGATCACCCAGACCAAGTCATACAGTCTGTCAGGGTTAGAAGGGACCACAGGATGATCCAGTTCCAACTCCCCTACCATGGGCAGGGACACCCCACCCTAGATCAGGCTGACCAAAGCCCCATCCAGCCTGGCCTTAAACACCTCCAAGGACACAGCCTCCATCACCTTCCTGGGCAACCCATTCCAGGCTCTCACCATTCTCACGGTGAAGAACTTCCTCCTCACATCCACTCTAAATCTACTCATCCCCAGCTTTGCTCCATTGCCCCCAGTCCTTTCTCTACCTGACAGGGCTTTTCTCTGATGAAAAACCCATCATCAAAAGCATGTATTCGTTTTAAGTGAATCCAGAAACAAAGTCTCCTAGCTGCTGTCTTTTGCAATTTCCTGAGCCAACCCTTCTCTGCACAATCACTGCTTTCTTTGTGCTCTGCCTGCACAGCCCCCAAGAAACATCCAGAGACGTTGAGTACAGGCCTTAAAAGTGCACATGCCTGCACACGGCTGTCTCTACACATCCTGAGGCTGTATAGACTGAGTTCTCTAGGATCTGGAGCTTCTGGGAGGAATGCATCAAGCAGATGTGTCGTGGGCAGGGGCTAGGAGAGGTACTGCCAGAGTTGAGTGTAAAGGTTGATGTGTTGGAAAGAAAAATCACAAACATTTCCCAGCAACTGGGATCACGGTCCATCTCCAAGAAGGGCTTCACATCTGGGAAGAAACTGCCTACGGGTAATTGGGCTTGCTAGATTTGCCTCTCTAATTAATAAGAGATTTGACTTGGAGATGGGAAATAATAGTTGAAATGATGGCATAAGCACAGGGGCATTGGGGCTGCTGCTGCTGTACTATTAAGAAAGGACTTTCCTGCAGAGTCTAATGACACTATATGGCAGTTTGAGGAATGTGAAGTTGTTTGCCCAGGAGACCAACAATGTGATAATATTGGCATATAACCTTCTAGCATTTGAGTAATTAGTTGCTTAGCTACTTTGGATAGGTCATTATTTTGCAAACTGGAAACATTTGCAAGTGCTGATATTTTCCTCGGTGTGGTGAAAGAGCTAAACCTATTCTGGCAGTGTTCAACTCCTAGAAATATATATGCATAAATTGTTTCTAATGAGACCATCTGCCTTTTATAGGCCCTTTGGAACAAAATAGTACCCAAAGACCACTCTGTCTTTTAGGTATCTGTGGTCAGAAAGGCTGGTCCTGGCAATAAAAGCATCAAGTTTTTTTGCAAATAGAGAAGCTTTTTGATTCCTACAGCTCAAGACGTGTGTTTGTATGACTGTGCATGTGTGCACACGTGATACTGCTGATATTGGTTAAAATTATTAGAAATCACTGGCTCAAATCTCTTAAGAGATCGTATCGGTAACTCATCTGCTAAGGCGGAGTTTTCAAAGATAACAGAGAGTCCCATCTTCCTCTTACAGGGCTGGGGGGAGCTTTACAAAGCCTTCTTCACAATGCCAGCTTCTTCCTGTATTTGCAAATTAATAGGATTATTTTAAAGTAATACCCTCTACTTTAGATGACAGTTGAGTTGCTCAGATGCAGCATCTTATGCTGGAGCAGTCTCATTTCGACTCTGATATAAAAACAGTGCAACTCAGCTTGTTGCCCTGCAGACGGGGGTCAAACAGGGGCTCAGCACCTCTCCATCTCCGAGCAGCTGTGGTCGTAGTGCCTAGACAAGACCTAGGAACAATTTCCTTCTTTCACTTGTGTTTATAACCTTACACCAATTACTACCAAGACAATGTGGTAACCTATAACTCAGTGCTTGCCTCCTCTGTACCTTTTCTTGGCTGGAGCCAACCAAGCAAGGATAGAGGATTCCGGTGATGTTCTCAGCTCATTTGCAGTTAAATCCCCTTTCCAGTCCTTCTGTGGTGACACAGACCTTTCAAAACCCTCCACTGAATATTTGTTTGGTGGTTTGGTTTACTCTGTGCCCACGTGGATGTATTTGCATTAGTCAGAGGCTTCATCAAGTCATAATATGCAGAGGCTGTGTCCCCTGGCAGCTTGCCTTGGAGCCCTGACCCTGGCTGCAGCTGGGCACACTGGCTGTACTGGGCACACTGGCCATGCTGGGTGTACTGGGCATGCTGGTGAATGAGCAGCATTCACTCTGGTGAAACAGGAGTCATGCTTGTGTGAGGGAGGAGTGAGAGGAGGAGGCCAAATGCACGACCATAGAGCAGGGACAGGGGGCTTCCACTACTGAACAGGGAGGTCACCCAGGGATTGACTGTCTCGAGGCAGCTTTGCAAACCTCTCCTCCCTGAGGAGACCCTTCAGTACCTCCAGAGCCCTCAGGCAGATAAACCAATGGTGAAGCACCCATGGCTGGGAGGCAGGAGGCAAAGCCAAGCAACTAACCTGCACTCTACACCCAGGGAGAGCAGCAGCAAGGGCAAAAGGAGCCAGAAAAATCAGCGTAGGCACAGCCTCGAGCTTTTTTTCCGGATTAGCTCAACTAAAAGCCATCGATGCCCCTAGGATGGTGCACAGGAGGGGTTTTTCAGGGTGTACCCAGTAGGTGACCAGCCCTGAGGCAGTCAGACGTTTCCGTGATACTCTGTCTTGAATTAAATATTATCTGCCAGGTCATGTTAATTAACATTCCATCTGTCATAACACAGCAGGGTGGTCAGCTAAGGGGGGGAGGATAAACACTTTCCTATTCACTACCTGTGTTAATTAGTGGAGGTATTAAATAATAAAAACAAAAAAAAAAAGCCTGCACCCTTTGTAAGAGTTGGTGAATCAGTGCTTTGTGGTAACTCAGCTGCTTTGGGTGAATCTAGGGTCTCAGCTACAGCCAAGATTAATCCAGAACTTTAGCCAGGAAACCTAGTGTATCTTCTGGTCTTGACTGCAGCCTGACAGCAGCCGTGCTACACACAGCTCAGGACAAGAGTGCCTTCACAAGGCTTAGTGTTGGAGGCTTTTCAGTCATCATCTCTGCACCCCAAGAAAAGAAATGTCTCCCACTGAAATCTCACTTGTCCTACTTCTTCTGCGAGGAAAGTTCTCCTGGGAAGTCTGGTAAAACCCCTTTGGTGTTTGTAGAGCTGCAGTGCTTTGAAATGCATCTGAACTTTGCTTTAGAGAACTTTTTTCCTCGTTTTCCTTTCTCAAATACTCCACAATAGCTTGGCCTTGTTGTGTGCCTGGCAGAGGTTAACTAGCATAATTAAAATGCCTGTAAGTTAGCAGCTGGTTTTATGTCTTTGTTAGATGCAGTAAAACCCCAGTTTTGCTTCTCAAGTTGTGTCCAGTAGTCACCACCACAGAATTTGTCCTTTTCACCACCTTTACAGGCACATACCTGCGCTCACCACTGCAGGGGCTAACATAACACGTGGTAGAGGTACACACGAGGTAGACAGCTCTGCACTGTGCCCACCAGCACAGCCACGCCACTCTTAAGAGAGCGTTGGTGTGATCCTGCCTCACGCAGGCTGCTGAACACACTGATTGTGCTCTTTGGCAGTGCCGGCCTTGTGATTTTATCTACCAGCCTCACTGCTTGACCTGCCTTCACAGCAGAAGCACTTTGCCAGCACAGGACAGCGGTAGCCCCCTGCCTACAAAGCACTCCGGTGCAGCTATCATGTGACTTAGCACCAAAGGGACAGCTATGACTAAAAGCTTGGTTGCTGTTAGTCTTTGCTCCTGAGATAACGGGATGTTCCAGATACGGTGAGTGGTTGGGGTTTGGTTTGCTATTGTTTCCAGTGCAACACACTTTAAAGCAGAACCTTGGTGTTCTTCTCATGATGAGCTTTTTTGTTTGCAAATACCCAGTGCCTATCAGCAAACCAGGTCTTCTGCAAATATGTCTTATCGCAGTTAAAGGCCATCCACATGTAATATTTACTATCCAGTCTCCTCTTGCAGCTTTTGTCAGAGCTGCAAGATACCTTCCTCTGGGTCTTGGTGGGTGATAACTCTGAGCTGTAGCAACCCCATGGTGCATCTTTGTGAGGTGCAGTAAAAATGAGCAAAAGCCACATCCTGGTCATGACAAGGATAGGAAAACAGAATCATGGAATCATTCAGGTTGGAAAAGACCCTTGGGATCATCGAGTCCAACCATCAACCCTACTCTACAAGCTCATCCCTAAACCAGATCCCCCAGCACTACATCTAAGAGACTTTTAAACACATCCAGGGACAGAGGCACAACCACCACCCTGGGCAGCCCATTCCAGTGCCTGACCACTCTCTTCAGGAAGAATTTCTTCCTGATCTCCAGTCTAAATCTTCCTTGTTGAAGCTTGAAGCCATCCCCTCTAGTTCTGCCACTAATGACCTGTGAGAAGAGACCAGCACCAACACCTCTACAGTGTCCTTTCAGATGGTTGTAGACAGCAATGAGGTATCCCCTTAGCCTCCTCTTCCTCAAACTAAAGACCCCAAACTCTCTCCATCTCTCCTCATAAAATGTGTTCTCCAGGCCCTGCAGCAGCTTTCTTGCCCTTCTCTGCACTCGTTCCAGCACCTCAATGTCTCCCTTGTACTGAGGTGCCCAAAACTGGACACAGCACTCACGGTACCAGTGCTGAGTCCACGGAGACAGTCACCTCCCTCCCTACTCCTGCTGGACACACCTTGTCCCAAATCAGAGAGGGAGATATGTACATGAACACCCCTGGCCAGAGAAAAGCTGTGTTTATTTCTGGAATCATGTCTACAATGAGAGACAGTGTCTTCACCTGCCAGTGCAGACAACACTCACAGATTGCAGGAAATAGCAATCCCTCCAATGAGCCCTGGTTTTAAAATGTGATGTAAAGTGCAGTGATTGGCAGGGTCGTCTATTTGTGTTTCACTTCTCTTTTCTTCCTGGACTTCAGTTTCAGCTCTTTCTCCATAATGCTGCTCCAGTCCTCTCTGATTGTATTTGATTTGACTTAATCCTCTTTACACAGAGACTTTTCTTTTAGGATTTGTCCCTGTTCCTTGAACTACTTTTTCCAGTTCCACCTCAGTCTCTTCCAGCTATGACTCACTGCTGGGAATCCTCTCTTGAATCACTCCTCCTTCCCTCATCCCCACAGCATCGCTTTTCCTCATCTAGAGGTCCGAGCAGCTTCTCAATTTCTGGCTACAAGAAAGAGACATCTTAGAAATCCAGTGCCTGGGGGTGGATCAGCAGTGACTTCTTTCGAAAGCAGAGCAAACAGGCTTCCCTGTCTTTTGCAGGGCTTAGTCAAAGTTCCCATCATTTGTGAAGGGTCTGCACTGAAAGGGGGAGGGTCCTTAGCGTTTCTGGCTGGTGACCCTGCATTGCCCTTTGGATGCCAGGCACCTGCCAGAAGGCACCGGGCGCTACTGAGTGGAAGCTGGCATGCCGTTGACTCCCGCATGGTCAGGGACGGCTTCTCCCTGGAGCCAACCACCTCCAAAGACAAAACCCTGTTTCTTCAGCCTGCCACCTGACATTGCTCACGCAGAAAGTTGTTCTCCTTGTCCTGTTTATAAATTTTTAAAAGACAATAAATCTCCACTTCTCTTTAATAATTCACTTTTTCACCTGACCAGTTTCCAACTGGGTGTTCAGGCTTTCTCCTTCTTCTCCTGGGACTTGGTGCATGGCAGGCAGCCTGTACAACCGCGACACCGAGGGGTCCCCGCGCTCACACTCCTGCTCTCAGCCTCCCTCGCTGCCCGAGAGGGAGCTGCTCCTTCTGGCTCCAGCCGGCTCCAGTCGGCAGAGTCGCTCAGCGATGCTGTGTCTTTAAGAGCTGCATCCTTTCCCTGTGCCAAGCCTTTGGGGTTGTGCTCTCCCTCCCCCAGACCTTAGATTCTCTCTCTGCAGGATGTCAGCTGTCCTCCTTGTCTCCTCCCTTCAGTGGGACGGCTTCCTCTGCTCTTACTGTGATAAGAGTTTGTTTTCTTCTCCAACATACCCTGGGCTACTACCGCTCTCTGCATTTTTATGCTTTGATACCTGCATTTATGTTCCGACTCCCTCTCTCTCCTGGGGCCGCAGTGCCTTTCTTCTCTCACCCGACGCAGCTCTGCTGTAAAGACAGGTATAACTAATAGCACTGGGCTTCATCAACGAAGCAGAGTTCAATTTACCCTTTGCAGAGATCGTACGGAATCGGGCACAGGCGAGAAACGTCGGGCTAAGATTTATGTGGGACTGTTTGTCGAAACGGTCTCCCTCCTTCCTTATTTCCACGGAGCGAGGAAGCTGTCGACATCTGCTCTGTGCCTGATCCTGCCTCCAGTTCCACCGGTAGAGACAGAAGCGGGTAATTTCCCAGGCTGGAGGGGTTTGTACCAAGGCTCCGTTTCCACCAGGGAGAGAAAAAGGTGCAGGGTGTGGGTTTGCTCTGCAGCTCCTGGCCACATGTACCCCGAGTAAGCAATGCAAATGCTTCGCTGCAGGCAGCTCGCACACCAGTTGCACTCCAAAGGGAAGGAGAGACAGAGCTCAAAATCCTCCCTCTCAGCGGGGAAAGCCCTTGTGTGACACATGCAGCCTCCCTGCACGGCTCTGCATGTGTCTCAGGGTTTGACCCTGCAGGTATCCTGCTTTCAGATGGTGCAGGTACTCCTGCTTTCAGATGGAAGGGAAGGTTGAAACTAATGAAAAATAGGCTGACTTTATACCAGCCCCGTAACAAAATAAATTGAGGGGAATGTGTTAAATTTTGTTTTATTTAACTTTGCCAACTTTCAAGTCAGCTCTCAAGCACCCAGAAGGTTTTAAAAAATGTTTAATCTAGCTCAGACAATTTCCTGAACTCCCTAACAGGACCACCCCACTTTCTGAAACACTGCCAAAAGGCTCACGGGCTCTGGCCTGCAACTCTTTCCCAACTGCTTGCTGTCCTCTTGACCCCTCCCTCAAGCCATTGTGCAGGCCTTGATATAGTCCAGAAAGAGGAACTTCCTAGACCTCTCTGCCAGTGCCTGATGAAGCAAGCCCTGCCGATAGCCACCGACGTGCCCGCAAGCCACTGCCCCAGCACGCTCTGAGGCTGCACATTGCCTGCCTGCTCCAGCCTGCCTGCTCCAGGTGTGCCTTGCACACCCTCTCGGCTCCCCTGCCCATGGCAGGAACCTCTGAGCTCTACATCTGTCCCTAGAGAGCTTTGTGGGCATACGAGACAGCGGTGTAGCCTTTCTTCACCCTGGTGCCTACTGTCCTGATGCCCCTGATGCCCTAGGCTGTGTTTGGCAAAGAGGAGCAGAGGCTGTGTCTGAGGGTCACAGGTGAGCATCACCTCTCTTTTCTCACCTTCCTCGTGCTGGATATGCAACTGTCTGAGGGCAAGGAGCAAGAAGGGGCACACCTGGCACATAAGGATGTTGTGCTGATGCCAGAGCCCTTGAAGGTAGAACTATGAGATTTAGAAAGAATTACTTTTCCAGCAAAGTTGGACCATAGCTCAAGTTTAACAGAGTTTCAGCTCACTGGGGTTTTAGTGACTGTCCCACCAAGTCGTGCTCGTTGTTTAGAGGCTTCTCACCATGTGATAAAAGTTCTCCTTCTGAAACATCTCTTCCTGCTCTTCTGTGCTTCCTGAGGTTGTCCACCCACATGTTGGCTCCAAATAAGTGCAGATAGCTCCCTAGAGCTTTCCACTACCTACCCATCACCCTGCTGTCCTTCTTACCCTGGCCCCTTGTAGTCACAGAGAAGTTGAGAGCACAAGAAAAACTGCCTGGGCTTTTCCAGGGATTTCTGAAAAGGATTTCATCTCTTTCGCTCTGCAGACTCTGTCCCATTTGTAGGATTTTTACTGGAAGAGATGTCATTCAGCCACAAATCCAAATGAAATAATAAGTCAGGGGGAAGAGGATAAAGACAGCAGTAAGAAAAGTGATGAATTAAATTGCTAGGGTCACACATCTGTCTGCAGCTTCTTGCTGGCTAAAACCAGCACAGATCTCATCAAAAGCCATCCAAAGCCCATGGAGTTAGAGCTCGCCCTGCAGCACAGCCTTGCAATGGGATACTCCATCCCAGTGCGTGCTGGGCTGGGAAAAGCTGTGAAACCTCCAGAGCACCAGCCCTACCTCTGCACTCACCCAGGAAGCAGCTTTGCTGCAGGGGAAACAATGCTGGTAGGGAACAGCAATTTTCTCAAAGCAATCCTTTGCCAAAGGCAAGGGTTTTGCTGGGGGCAGAGCCATCCGGGACTGGCAGAGCTGGGTCTCAGGTACTGGAGATGGCTGGCTTTCCTTGGTTCTTGTAGATGCTGTGCAGCTCTTAGGAGGTTAAACCTTCTGCTTCCACTTGCTGAAAGTCTCTGCTCTGAACATGACGGCACACAGGGTCTTCCACAGCTTCCGAAACAAGGAGTTATCATTCAGATATAACTTCCCCATCTTTCACAGAATTATTGCAGGAGGGAGAGGATTAGCGGGTATGTAAATCACAATGGGGAGGGGAGGGGAGGGAGAGCTGTGCTGAAAAATTAATAAATGCCACAGTAGTGTCGCTGCTCAAGCTTTCTGGTGCCTTTTTAAGAAAACTAATGGGTTTGCAGGGTGGCTGCAGGACTGATGCAAAAGAAGGAGCTAACCTTCCCTCTCCTGGCTCCTGGCTGGGGCAGGTAACAGGATCTCCTGCACAGCTGGGAATCGGGGAGCATCCGGCACCCCCTGCTCATGCACGCACACCCGCTCTGCCCAGGTGCAGCATCTCTTTGCATTGGTGCTTCGGGTTGCTGCATGCTGAGGTGAGTTGATGGCAGAGGGTAGGAGGAGCACAGCAAAGGCTCCCTAGCAAGCCAGTGTCCAAGTGAGTGAGGGAAGGGACTGCCCAGTGTATCTATCGCTGCTGGAATTGACTGTGGTCCCTGACATGCGGAGTTGCCTTTGAGATCTCATGACATGCCGCAGCCACACTGCGCACCAGCTCCTGCTGTCTGGCTGTCATTCGCTGGTGTCCAGCTCCAGGCAGCAAGCCAGGATGAGCAGCCAAATCCTTCCTTCATCCTGCCTACCTCTCCAGCTGAATCCTTCCTTCATCCTGCCTGCCTCTCCAGCTGCCCTGTCCCACCTCCCAGTCCCCTGCCCAGGTTTGATTTCCATGGGAGGCAGCATATCTACACCCCTACTTTGCCTAACCCCAGAGAGCATGCAGTGTTGGCGGGGCTAATGGCAAGCTAGAGTGATTTGAATAAGCCCTTTAGTGCCTGATCTCAATTCTAAATAAATCTGCTTTAAATTACATTGATTTATAATTCACGTATTTTTATTTGATCAGTCAGCAGTGCCGCAAAACCTTCAGGCACTTAAGGTGTTTCTAATCTCCCCATCCTGTCGGATCCAGGCACCAATTGCGGAAGTCTTGGTTTTAACCCCTAAGTCCTCCAACCATTCAGCCAGGACCAGCAAGAAACCAGTCTCCTGTCTTCTTACTGGGGGCCACCCTTTTCCTGGCTCTTGTACATCATGGTGGCCCAGTGTGATCGTTGTGTGTGTTACCCAGCATCTCCGGGCTCGCCAGCTGTCATGCCAGGACACAGCCAAAAGTCGGATGAGAGCCTTTTGGACAGTGGCTGTGACAGCAAACCTCTCCAGGAGTTTACATGTTAACATTTGTACCAGGAAATCAGCTCTCTCAGTGTCACAGGGTTAGACAAATACCTGATAAAGAAATAAACCTGTCAAATAAATTTGCTTTACAAAAAGACTGAGCCCTGCAGAAGTCTCCACTGGGTATCTAAAAAAAATGCCTTACGCCTTCACAGACAGGCTGCCCCGGACACCGCGTTCCTCCGCGCTCTGGGACCCACGGGCAGCAGAGGAGGGGTGCGCAGACAGAAACGTCCTTGGGGATGTTTTGCTGCGATTTAGCACCAGCTGCCAAGCAGACCCGCTCTCCTCCTCCTCCTCCTCCTCCTCATCCATGGCTGGTTCGTCTTGTTCTGCCTCCCCAGCAACACTGAGTGCCCCACCAAGCACCAAGCTCACTCCTGAGCTGTTGTCAGGAACTTCTGCGGGTGTTTGAAGCTCTGGCAAGTCAAACATGGGCTGAGCACAAGGCTGCATTTTCGAGGCTGCATCAGTAGGAAAAAAGCCTGGGAAATGGCCTTCCGGGCTTCTCCAGCCCATGCTGCCCCCGCAGCAGCTCCCACTGTGTGCAGAGAATAGCCCAAGTGCTTGGGCAGCAGAGGGTTGCTTCCCTTCTGGCAGCACTTGTTTACTATTAAATAACCTTGAAAACAGAAGTGCTGCCTTGTGTCCACAGAGCCGTGAGCTGGTCTGAGCCACTGGTTTCGCCAGAACAGCACACCCTCCCTTCTGTGTTTCCCAACAGCAAGAGCTGTTGCTTGCTGCTACCCAGGGCACTGACTCCCAGACTAACAGAGCACCTTTTTGCGGCGCCCTGCCCTATTTGCATCTCTCTGTTGACTTTGCTAATCAAGCTCACTCCTCAGTCTCTGAGAACAGTAGTAGTCAAAGGCACACTGGCTCTTCGGGCATGGCAGCCATTTCAGGAGACGTAACCCCTTGGGCACCAGGCACTTTTGGTCACTAGACTGTTAACAGCTACTTAGGAAACCAGTGGATGGCTTGAGCATCCAGGCTCAGAAGGCAAAGGCTCAGCCATCGTTCTGATCCAAGGTAATGCCACACTGCCACCAAAAGGGCAACGTTTTGCTGCCCATCCGTGACCCCTTGCTCTGCTCCCGTGACCAGCCAGCACTGCCTCCTCTCCTTGCAGAGTACTGAGGTGCTCTCCCAACTCATACCTCTCCACTCGAAGGGTCTCCTGTATGTGGCTTCTCCTGGGTTAGTGAGTGCAGCCAGCTCACGGCGGGGTTCCAGTTGGGACTACCCCTCCAGCAGCAGCAGTCACTGGGATGGGCCCTGCTGTGTCACTGTAGCTGTTGCAGTCACTGCCCTGCTGAGTTGGCTCTGCAGTAGAGCACCCCAAATCCCCTTGTGCTCACAGCTGGCAGCACAGCTACTCCCTGGGCTGGGGAAGCTGAGTCAGCCAGGGCAGCCAGGAAGCTACCAGGAAGCTACAAAGCCACCCTTGTGACCTGGAGCTAGGGAGCAGACGGATGAAGTTGACTCCGCACCCAGCGCTTCAGAAAAGAGATTTTTGGGTTTTTGGAGGCAGGAACATATCTAAGACTGATGGTCCCTCGTAGATATCGTGGAGCAGAGAGGTAAAAGACTCAGATTCAAACTATTTATTTCAGTTCCCTCACCACTTTATGACAGCAGTTTCAGCATCTTAGCAAGGGAGCCTGAGCCTGGCCCCACTGAGTGGTGGGACACCAAACACCCGTCAGCCTGCTGTGGTGGTGGAGGAACGCGGTGCTTCTAAACGAGCACCCACAGACCACTGACCTGACACATGGTGGTTGCAGACGAGGTCTGCCCGCTCTGAGTGCTGGGTTCTGTGACTGACAGCTGCAGTCTGAGAGCAGCCAGGCCAGGCTGTTAGAGAAGAGTCCCTTTGGCACAGTTTGGCTCCAGCGCTGAATTTGCATACTGTATTTGCCAAGGGTTATTAGTGTTGATCAGCTGTTAAATAATCTGCCCTTTTCATTTCGGGAGGCCTGTCAGGACTTGCCTTCATGAAGGCTTTACTTAAACAGGAGTTTTATGGCATATTGGAAAAGGGTTTTCATTAGGGAGCCTTTTCCTTGAAATTTCGACAGCTACAAACACTAACCACTGTCTCTGACATCACGAGCGCCGGCCACATGTGTTGCCTAACCCTCCACGTCCTCGGTGCAAGCAGCTGGCTGCAGCCACGGAGCAGTGGCAATGGGAATACCACCCTGCTGGTACCTCTCAGCTAGGGAAGGACCTGAGAGAGGAGATTAAGATGAGGACAAATCCCACATCATCACACGAAATTATTCCCCACTGGAGAAGGACACGCGTTTCTAAAAACAGCTGCACCCTGCTCTGCACCTGCAGGGAAGTAGACTTTGGGGTTACTGAGGGCTCCCTTTCACCATCCTCAGTTCTACCTGCATCTCTTCAGGGCCATACACCCTTTGCAATTAGCCAGCAACAGGAACTCCTGCACCTGAGAAGGCTGGGAGCACGGGCTAGTGGTTCAAAGGGGGTGGCTGGTGACTCAGAAGGAAACGGCAGGATGGGGTAAGAACAGAACCGCACTTGCCTCATGGTTAGGCAACACTGTCAAAGGCCTCTGTAAAGTCAGGCCAGGAAAAAAATAACTTGAGGACTGAGGGGGAACTTTGTAATCACCAGCTGGTTCCCACCAGAGTATCATAGAATCATTAGGGATTGGAAGGGAGCTCGAAAGATCATCTGGTCCAGTTCCCCTGAACAGCAGGATCACCTAGACCAAGTCACACAGGAACATATCCAGGCAGATTTTAAACAGCTCCAGTGAAGGAGACTCCACAACTACTCCCTGGGCAGCCTGTTCCAGTGCTCCGTCACCCTCACCCTGAAGAAGTTCCTTCTCAGGTTGATGTGGAACCTTCTATGTCCCAGCTTACAACTATTGCCCCATGTCCTATCACTAGATGACATTGAGAAGAGCCTGGCTCCATCCTCCTGACACCCACTCTTCACATATTTATAGACATTAATGAGGTCACCTCTTACTCTCCTCTTTTCCAAGCTCAAGAGACCCAGCTCCCTCAGCCTTTCCTCATAAGGAAGGTGCATAAGTAATTATGCCCTGTACCCTACAAATTGCTAAAAGAGCCAGAAATGAGTGAAAAATATGGACGCAGCAGGGAGCCAAAGAGGAGTTGATAGGCACTGCCAGCTAGTCTTGAATAGCCTGATCTAGAAAAGTTGTGCTATTCTGTAGGCAAGGACCTTCACTGTTACCACCAGGTGAACAAAAATACCTGCCTGTGGGACAGCCCTGCGCCCCACGCCTCCCCTTCCTCCTATCTGCAGATTTTGAGTAGCTGTTGAACTCCAAGGGCTTTCCCCATCCCCAGTTTCTCTGGCATGGGGACACATCTTCCCCAGTGTGCCGCGAGTGCTGCCCTCCTCCTCTCCAGGACTGAGCCATGGCTGGTGTCAAGCTGGTACCCACTGAGAGAGCCTGCCAGCAGAGATAAAGGGGAGCAGGGGTGCCCAGAGGAGCTCCACTGGTCATGTTTCTGTGTTAGTAGGACAAGAGGGCAGCCACGGGTATGGCACTGGGCACAGCCTTCACTTTCTCTCCCACCACTCCTCTAGGGAGAAGAAACAAAAGCAGCTATGAAAACCAAGCAGTTTAACTGTAATGAAGCATAAGCATGGGATCAGCTGTCTGGCCCTCAGTCACCTCGCCTAGGTCACCGTCTATTTGCAGCGACTTGGTTGCATCTTGCCAGCGCTGCCTGTGCTGTGGTCATCAGACGACAAAGGCAGCACTTGGAATTGATTGATTGATTTCCACACTAAGTAGGTATTCCTGCTCAATTATTGGCAGGTTTGTTAATGGATTACTACTTAAACGATTCTAATATTTTAAATTACATGTTATTTTATAGGAGCACATTTACTTTAGAAAAAAAAAAGAGCACCCCTTGCATCTATTAATATATTAAAGAGACAATAAAACACCAAGGCTGATACAATGCAGAATGTGCCATTTCTCTGGGTGCTTCCTAAGCTAGGGAAATCTTATTTGTTTAATAATAACTTGGTCATGAATATGCAAATCGGCATCAGTGCAGTACCTCACTGCTGTCACTATTAATGAGTTGCAAATTAATGTGACAACAAAAGGAAAATCTATTTAGTGGCAGATTTGTGGTTCTTACCTGGCTCAAGAGAGCAACCAACTACAATCACGTCGGTCTGCTCAAGCAAAGTGTGCACATGGTGTGGACAAGGTTTGGTTCGAGGCTGCCAAACCAGCAGACCAGAGGCAGGCTGCCTCCACCTCCCAGGGCAGAAGGCAGCGTTGCTCCTAATGATCCACCAAGCTCAGCTTGCAAGGGAAGACGACGTTTTCACGCTGCAGCCGCAGAGAACTCCTGCGTCGCACACTAGCGGGAGGAACGTGGAACCGAGGAGGCCAGTGTACGTGGGAAGGTAGTGTGGACACGAGGTGCGGTGCTTGAAGGTAACTTCCTCTTCTCCAGATCTTTTTCGTGACTTTTTTCGCCTGATGAAGCCACAAGCTCATAAAGTGAAACGAGTTGCATTCCAGTCGCTTTCTTCTCTGGTCCCTCCGTCTAGAACGCGTGCAGTGGTGAATAAGCACACCGAGAAGCCCCTAATGTATTTCTTCACGCCCGTGGCCCTCGGCACTTCTGTGCTGCGCAGTGGTGCCGAGCCCTGTCCTACCAATGCTGGATCCGTGCTGACATGAGACTACGGCACTCTGCGAACCATTTAGAACAAGACATGCTGCTGCTCTCCCAGTTAGCTTGCCTCTGTTCAGAGCAGTAGCGCGTGCCTCTTCCCCGTGCAAACTGAAGGAATTACGCTGAATGCTTACCAGCAGCCCCACAGAGCCTGGGAATGGCAACTGCCTGCATTTAGCACTCCCTGACACCTTGTTCATATTAAAGCACAAACGATGGGCCTCATCTATAGTTTAGTTCTTTAGCACGGAAATAAAGGGAGGATTTGGCTTTAAACTCTGGTTCGTGGAGTGAGCTTGGTCCCTGGGAACAGTTTTGGAGACAATTTACATTCTGCTCCCGTGACCCTGCAAACTAGAAGCTGAGTCAGGCTTCCATGGGGCATCTGGACTCTCCCTTTAGCAGATTGCTGCCCAAAGGGCATGAACAAGGACCAAATACTTCTGGCCCTTGCTTGCTACTCGCTGGATCAGTGTCTTTGGGATAAGCCTCCAACTAGACCACTAGAACAAAAGGGGGAGATGCTCAGCAGCAAAGCAGAAGAAATAAGAAGATTGAAGGGAGAAATAACCTAAATAGGAAACTCGCAGGGCTGACCCCACCATGCAGATCCCAGCCCTCTTGGGTAAGGCAGGGTGGAATTCAGTATTGTGCAGACCTCAGTAGCATCACTTGCCTCCAGAGAAACCTCTCAGCACTGCCTGTGCTGTGGCTTCTCTCTGCTACAAGGCAGCCAGCCCGGAGCCAGGCATTTCCTGGGGTTTCCCAGGCAGCACCAAGGAAGTCTGACCAAGGGAACTCCGTTCAGCAAAGCTCACCTGCCTGCTGTAGCTGGAAATGGGTTCTTTTATTGTGACAGTGGTTCTCCAACACCTCCACAGGGCAGCACAGCCTCCCAGCCAGGCAAATCCAGGTGATAAGCAGGGGAAATTAAAGGAAACACCTTGGCTTGGGCCCTAGCAGCACTTCACCTTGCAGAAGACAGCACACAGGATCAGCAGCGTTTTACAATCCCCAAAGGCTGCATTTCTGTTTCCTTATTTTTTTATTAACCTGGAGCCATGCCAGCAGTACAAAGCCAGTATCTTTGGCCCAAGGAGGATGCACAGGAATGTGCTTTAAAGGAGAACAGTGCAAGTACAGAAGCTGAAATGCTGAACACTAACCAGCCTGGCCCACCCCTGCTGTGCTGGATGGAGCTAGTTCAGCCCCCGGCTCTGCACCATGTAGGATCCAGCCGTCCCAGTGCTGATGTTTCAACTCCTTGCCTACACTCACCAAGTTCCCTTCCTGTTGCCACGCTGACACTGTTCCTCTCCCCAAGGTAAATATCCCCTGCGCTTGCCCTGCCGCAAGAATTACACGTGCAGCCACCCTCTCCCATCACAGTCCCTCCTAAACTGCCCGGAACAGAGTCAGCCAAGCCAGTTTCGTGCACCCAGCAGCATGGGATGCTGCCCTCCTCTTTGGCTGAACCTTCCTCGCTGTTTCAAGATCCCTCGCACAGGAAAATCCCTTTGAAAAAGTACAACCTAGAAGATAAAACGGTTGTGTTGTGTCGAGGGCCAGCACCGCGATCAGGTGTCCCCCACCACAGCCCTATTTTTAGAGCACAGAGGGGCCTCAGGACAAGCACACACTTGCATTACAACAGCATGAAGCTGTTGCTGTATTTGAGCACAGGCGCCGGTGCCAGCACGGAGAAGGGCCAGCTGCGCTCCGTGGAGGTAGCGGGAAGCTGGCTAAGGGGAGGCCTTTGGGGAGCACGTGCTGAACAGCATTTGAGGAGGAGCTGACCAAAAGAGGAAGCTGCATCAATCTGGTTGCCAGCAGGGCAGAGCGAGAAGTGAGGTGCCTGCCATGCACCCCTGAAGTGGTGCAAAGCTGATTTATGCTCAGCTCAAGCCACCCAAGCGCTACGCAGCTGATCAGATAAACATCCCTGTACAGCTTTTTATGCTTTCATCATCCTCTGTTGCCTTAGGTTCTTCTGGCCCATCTCTGCTTTGCAGGAAAACGAAGGGGTAAAAACAGCAGGCTCTAAAAAGTAGGGATGTCTGTGTTTCCACTCCTAGCAAAGCTAGAGACTGGCCTAGAAGGAAGCCCAGGATGTGCTGGCACACGACACAGCAGAGACTACCATCACCCTTACGCAACGTCTGGAGAAAGATGGTGGTGGTTATATTAGGAGTTAAAATTCCCTGTCCGGAGCAGAAATGGGACTTCAGTTGCCAGCAGCAGGCAGCTGTCAAACCCCTTCCTCAGCTCTTGGCTCAGCTGCAAACCACCTCAATCCCAGAAGTCCCACTGTAAGCAACCCACTACAAATGTTCGGCAAAAGACTCAGTGGCCACATCGTAACAGCGATCTGCTCTGGGTCTTTTCCTCTGAGGCACCTTCTCCCGCATCTTCAGGATGAGGGTAATTCAAACCCTTTCTTCAGCTCCCCCAAGAGCAAAGACCTAACCTGCAGTACACTGTCCATTAATCAAGCCTCTCTGCTCCAACACAGAAACTTGTTCCCAGATGCTTTCGTCAGATGGACCAGGTGCTCCGCTCAAGGCCCTCTTGGTGGGTGTCCTGACTCTCATCAGAAGAGCAGCACAGTATAAACACCTCAGCTGAAAATACCAGCTCACAGAGGCCATACTACTGTTAAAAACAGCCCCAAAACATTACTCAAAAGTTTGAGGTCGCAGAAAGAACTCTTTCCACAAGGGAGAGGGCAAACCCAGACCATTAAGACAGGACCTGCTCGAGCCCAAGGAATCCAGCTGCTTCAATGCAAGTTCCTGAGCTCTGTAAAAGAGACATTCTGGTCACTGTCCCTTCAGATGCCCCAAAGCAGGCTCAAAGCTTTAATGCTCCACATAAAACTACAGCATTTGCCCTTATACTATTTTCCTCCTCCTCTGCAGATAACATCGAGAAGACAACTCTGCACCTTCAACTTAAAATGATGCAGACAACTGAACCAATTCACAATCCTTTAACCCAAAAGATGACGCAGGTAGTATTGCGAGCAGCACTTTGAAACTTCTGTCCCTCAAAAGGCACCCACAGCAGATGTTTTCCTGGAACCTTGGAATTAGAAAGCCACTGCAGATTCTACCTCAAATTTCATCATCTGCTCGCCAGCACCTGCGCCAGCTCTGGGAACGCACGCGGGACCTCATCTCGCCACCATTAATGAGCTGGAGCTCGTTTCGCAGCCAGGCGTGGCACTAATGGCAGTCACTTCAGCCCCTTCATTTCTCAACAGTTTTATTGCCTTTAAGAAAATTTTTGTAAAATATAAATACAAAGGCAGGAGATTTACTTACAAAGTTAAAACACAGATCTCAAACATAAACACACAATTCAGAAAATTTAGTTTATGTACAGTTTCAAGCAACTTCAACATATGTTAGTTTTTCAATATTTTACAAGGTACAGAAAAAATAGTTCAAAGTCTTCTTTAAATAAAGAGCATAAAATGTTTAAACATATATAAACAATCCGGTTTGATGTGTGAAAACTAAATTTCACAGCTTTTAAATTAGGATATAAAAGTTCTTACAATTAGTTGATGCGTATGGATATGGTTTAATTTATATTACAAACTATTGAATTATATTCAATAGTGGTTACCTGGCCAAAGCAGGTAATTCTGTAAACAAAAAACCAAAAGAATCATATCACCAAGTGCCTTACCGAATTCTATCTCCCAAACAAGCCACACGACTTTGATCACATCACCTAGAACAAGTATGTTCTGTGTAATCAGTGCTTTGTATGAAACAAAGTCAATGTGTGGGGGTGTTCTCTAAAAAAACCAAAACCAAACGTGTTCCAAGTAATAACAAACTTATCCCAAAGCCTGTGTGCATTTAAAGAAACATTATATAACAACTTTGTAAAAACTGATTGAAGTTAAAAAAAAATTCTTCCAAAATCCATCCAACTGGAATTCAGATCTCTTATATAAAGGAAAGATATTTTCATATTTAATAGTGTCTTTTCTTTACAGAAACAATTGCATCTGAACACATATACATAAAGAAGGAACTGTATAGAGCACTGTACATTAAACGGCCTGATGGTTCACCAGAGGATGTCGAAGGGCGGTTCCTCGTGCGGATGCAACCAGTGAAGCGAGGAGCCAAGCAAAGTCTTGAGTTCGCTTGTAAACTCTACCAAGTCCAACAGCTCTTTGCTCTCTGGGTTAAAAGCTTCAAGGTCCGTAGCACAAGAGAACAACTGGCTGAGGGAAGTCTGTTTGTAAAACTCTGCCTCTGTGATGGTGACAACTTCCAGATTGGGGAAGTTGCAGCGGAAGATGCGAGATGACATTTTTAGCCTCTTCACCACGTCCGAGAGCAGAAGCCAGTTCCGTGGTCTGTGGAAGCAAAGGAGAAAGAGGCTCCAATAACCGACGTCAGGTCACAGGCTTCTTGACTCTTCACCGCTCCGCTGTGTGACAAACCCTCCCGCCTACAGCCACGCAACCAGCCACCCTGAAATCAAGGCCACTGCCCAGGGGATGAAACGGCTGTGGCAGGTGCATTCGTATTTACGCAGAGGACCGCCGCCCGCAGTTCTGAGGAAGGAGGGGCACCAGGCACACAGAGGCGCTGATGCCTACAGAGCCAGGGCTGGTGAGTGCACATGCGGGTCAGCAGCCACCCCGACAGCCTCTCCCACGGTCAAAGGTTCACCTGGCTGAGCCCAGCTCCCACTCAGCAAGAGAAGAAAGGCCCTACAATTATGATCAGGAATTTCAGCACCTCTGACTTGCAGTGACACCAGCATGAACGACAAACCAACAGAGGGGTTTTTCTCAGATTAGGAGCACCATTTTTCATTCAACCTTTGCATTTGTCCACTCCAGAGAATTTCAGTTACACCCAAATAATGAAGCCATGCCGAAGCTCACACTTCCTGCATGCTTAATATTTACAATTATTTTTTCCATGTCTGTCATTGCAGAGGTGCAAATGACAAACAGCAGCTCTTTAAGAAACTAATCTATATCTCTAATAAACAGACAATAACATTTTCCAGGATATTATTATTAAGCATCATAGTAGCTTCTGCAAGTCAGAGCTTTGAACCAGCAAAGTCTAGGACAGCAGCAACAGTGTCATTTCATCGTCTACGAAAGTGCATCCACTCAGCGAAACAGAAAAGCCCATTAGATAAAATTCAGAACGTCTTGCAAACACCTGATATCCAAACTTAAGTGCCACAAGCACTTCTATTTGGGGTGTTATCCCAAGTTGCCTGCCTCAGATGAGGGAAACAGTCTGAGTTTGTAAGTTGTTCGTCAGCTTGGGACTACAGCATTCAAAACACAGCCCAAACAAGTGAGTCTTTCCCCCTTCACCTCTTATTAGCTTATTCCTAAAAGGCCTGACAGGTACAGTATTGCTCGCTCTCATTCACGCTGAATAACGGCAAACCCCGCGGACGTGAGCTGCTGCCACCCCAAGCAGATCGTCTCAGCTACTTCTACCCCAAACCCTGAGTTTGTTCTTACCCCTGAGAGAGACACACTTGAATGTTGTAACACGGCAAGGGAGGCTCATCTGAAAATTCAAATTCAAACACATCACTGAAGCCATCTTCATCTTCGTCGCCTGGGCCAGGTGGATTTGCCAAGATGTCAAATCCAGATTCATCTTTTGGATCTAAATAAAATTGAATAAAGGTGCCAAGTCAGCACTGAAGAGACTGTTGCTGGTCCTGCTTTTTCTTCCTAACGTGATCTGTAAATTAAATCAGTTTGCTTCCTTCCTAGCTTCCTCTATGAGGAAAACAAGGCAGCCCCCACCCCCACATGCCACGTTTTGAAAGTCTCTGCATACAAAGAAATAAAGGGTAACATTTGCTCACCGCACACAGAGCTGCCATAGAAATCCCAGTACAAACCAGGGTCATCAACACTTCGACCTTGCAGGTCAGTTAAATACTCTGGAGAGGAAAAAACAACAACAAAAACATACTGATGAGAACGAAAAGCTGGCAGATGTGTCATACAGTTTTACTACACGTCCTCCATAACTCCATCAAAAAGGCCCCACCCCGTACTCCTGATATTCAACAGCATACACACACCTTCTCACAACTACTCATGGAATTCCATCTTCTCCTGCATCCTTTCTCCCATCACATCAAATAATGACCCACCCTATCAAATAATCACCTAACAGGGTCTAACAGGGAAACACCTAACCTTCAGCTTCAGAAACTCAAGATACTGGGATTCAAGATGCTAAGACACTGGAGTCCAGATACACTGCACTTGTGGACAAGTACTTAAACTCACTGACTGTAAACAACTGTAAGGGGTAAGTTACCAGGGAATACAAGTCTCTTCATCCAAAACTAACAGGAAAAGTCATTAAAACCATGTTAGAACCTGGACACATTTAAAGACAAGAGCCTTTACTATATAGTTTTCCAGCATCTCCAACATAAAAATTAAGGCAGAACTTGCAAAAACACCAGTACTAGAAGGTTAAAAAGCAAGACCAAGGGAAAACATGATTCTATAGAAGGTACAGCTATTTGATTTGGCAAGTTTCTTACTTTCATTTCAAACAGAAAGCTGAAGGCACCAGGACAGCCCACTGACCTGCTACCTACCTATCTGATCTGATAGCGACATAATCCTTACAACTTATCAAAAGTTTCACCTAGGAGGAGCCCTCATACGTGGCTATGCTTTCCACCTGCAGACACAGGGAGCTGCAGGCAGGGAGAGAGCTACTGCAGCCTCCCTAACAATGGCAATGGAGCCATCCTCACTAGCAGGCAGAGACTTTGGGGGGCAACGTCCCCTCACAACTGCCATGACCAGGAAAGCCCCATGCAACACGGTCACACACCTGTGAGGAAGGTCTCCATGAGCTCACTGTGGGTCATTTTCACAATGGTCCTCCCAGAGTAGGTCGCAAGCGTTGGATCAGCACCATAAGACAGTAACAAGCGAACAATTTCCAAGTGATCGTTTTCAACTGCATCGTGGATCGGTCTGGGGGGAAAGAAAAATGATCACGGCGTTACATTTGGACTCGATAATACCATGCAAATGTCTTTGACGAGAAACTTCTGACTTCAGATCAAAGTTACTCATCACAAATACCACTGTTAATGCAGCTGCCAATCACCCTGCTGCCGGTTTTACTTGCACATCATCCCGTCCCCTCTTGTCTTTTCAGTCAGACGGCTCTGGGCGGGTATTTCTGTTACGTCTGTTCATTGCCACGCGTGTTTCGAGGGCCAGTAAAATAATTACACCACTGTAACGGGAAGCAGGAGTTTGCACAAAGCCCCACAAACATCATTTTGCTGCAAGTCACTCTAGCGTTCCAAATCTCTGCCAATTTAACAGCATGCTGTGGAGCAAGGGCTCCTTCAGCCTGCCTCTGGGCAAGCAGAGAAATCAGTTACCCAAAGCTCCTAAATTATGTACACAGAAATCAGTGACGAAAAGTCGCTGGGAATTAAACTTCTGCGCTACATCCCCCTTTAAATAGTAATTGCAAACGTATCTGCAGCACAATCCAGAGAATAGGAAACCGTGTTAAGTTTAGTCCACTCAGAAGCTGCCACGTTTTACGCAGCACGAACAATCTGTACGAGCTCAGACACGGATTTTGTGAGCCCACAGAAGGATTATTCGTTAATAGACATGCCTGCAATTCCAGGTTTAGAATTCCTTATCGCTAATTATAAATCGCATTAACTTTTGCCTTTAAAATTGATTATATGTAACGGGGAGTTGTCTGGAAGTAGAACATATTACCCTTCAGACTAATGAAGATGTGTTAAAACCCCATCTTTCCCTCCGATAGCAACGAGTAGATGAACTGCCAGTGATCACAGCAGTTCAGCTCAACTCTACATGCCTCCCCTCCTTCAGGCTGGCAGCACCCCTGCTCCCCAACAAAGCTTTCAAGCTCTCTAAGAGATGTATTAAAAGGTAAGAGAAGTAAGGCAGGACTTTAAAAGAACAGAAAGATGTTCCAGGTGTGTTTACTCCTAGTCCTTTCCAGTAGGCTGTGACTTGGGGTGATTAACATCTGTCACATGTGGAGTCCTACCACCTGCTCCCATTCTTGCTGGAAAGCTGTAGGCAGCTTTGGTTTTGGCCACACGCATGTTATACTGACATGAGGAGGTGTGCACTTGGAAGAGTTTGTGGCTCATTCCCTATAGAGAGAGGGCTTATTCCACAGTGTCTGCCTCCTGCACATCCCAGGCCACCAACACAACAAACAACCAGATCCTTGATTTGTTGAGCAGAGCCCTCAGTCCAGCTTGTGGCACCCCTCATACTCCAGCACCACAGAGTGCACACATGCAAGCCTTCAACTCTCAACATGCCAACCTTTGGAAAACTACCATGAGGCCCACCTGGCTAAAGGTGAGGATATCCCTTCCCAGTTTTTCAAGGATCTCTCTAACATAATGCTGAAATCATCTGACACTCTTGAGACAGACAGTGCTGGAGAATCCAGCGTTCCCAGATTCCCCCGCAAACCTCAGCCTCCCACCTCCACCTCCTGACTCAGTGATTCCGCACAGGGACTGTCACAGCACCACCTGCACATGCTGCACCCAGTGCATCCCAGGATCCAGCTGGTGCTGAACTTCCCAGGCAATACAACACAAGAGGTAACAAATAACAGAGGTGCTGACACAGAGACTGAAGAGGTATCGGGTGTTTCTGGCTGTCAGCAAGCATCTGAGCCTGAGCTGTCAGGTCACGACACTCCGAGCATCTCCAGCAGGAAAGGTCAGCCTTGCTGCAAGCCCTCCTGTCCCCTACTGGGCATGAAGCATCCGTGGCCGCAAGTCTGGCAACAGGTACCGGGAACAGATGAGAGTTACAGCTGCCGCCAAATGCCAGGGATGCTTCTCCCCCACTCCCTCACTTTACTGCAGTCTTTAATTTTGAACTGTTTTCCATTTTATTTTAGAATTGGGATTTGCTGGGTTTGGGGAGGGGGGTGGAGAGTGTTGTGGGTTTACTGGTTTGTGGGTTTTCTTGTTTGTTTGGTGTTGTTTTTTAAACTGACTTACCTAAGTGGCTTTTGAAGCAATAATGAATTCAACATGATCCCTTAACTTATTAAAAACAGCATCTAAATCACCACCCAGAGCTTCAATCGATGTAATGACACCCGGGCCAGTTTATTAAAGGGCACCTGGGCATTCCCTGGGAATGAAAAATCACAGTGCATGGGCTGCAAGCCTGGGATGGGACCCCCTGCTCTGTTTCTGTGGGTCACCCGACCTGGTGCAGTGGTGTAGACAGCAGCAGAGGCAGCAGGGGTCATTTGACAGGGCGCAGAGGGGCTACCCCAGGCACGAGAGTGAACTTCACAGAGGCATGGGGAAGGAAAGGCACAGCAAAGTTTCAAGGAAGGAGGAAGAACAATAAATAGAAGGAAGCGACGGAAGGAAACACTGGCAGGGAGGGGAGAAAAAATAAAAAGAGAGATTCCCCATAGATAAGGCAGGGGAAAACGGGCAGTAACAGAGTGCTGACAGACTCTTCTACTGGCTAGCACAGCTCCTTGGCAAGCTCGCCAGCAGGACCATGCAAGGCACAGATACTCGTCTACCTTCTCCCATCAGGGCTGACAGCGGAGGGAGCATTTTTCAGTCTTGGCAGAGCTCTTGGTAGCAGTGTCCTCTTTGTAGGATGCAAAAGTGACTACTGGAGTCGGCAACTTTTTCAAATTGTGAAAAAAAGATCCCTAGGAGTCCTCTCTTGGGCTGCTTTGCCCATATAATCTTTTCCATCCTGAGCATCCTGGAAACAAACACTCTCTATCCCTAACGGTACAGTTAACGGCAGCACAGCTCGTTTCTAAAACAAACCCTTTGAAAGGCCCCAAAAGGATCTGAGGACATTGGAGAGCTGCACTATCCTACAGGAGACACGCATCTCAACCCTCTCCTGTGTGCTGTTGAAGTCTTCCTACTATTTTTACTGCTACTAGAGTTAGAAAAACATTTCACTGGGGGTTTATCATTCCACCACCAAAATTATAAACTACTTAGACCAGTCAGGGTTTGCTCTCAGCCTTTCAGGCACCATCAGAGCTTTCCTCGCTGCAATAAGAGGTCTCGTAACTCGCCAAGCAATCCTATATCTTGACATTTTCTTTTTACTTCCATCGACTCTTATTATGCAACGCTGCCCCACGGAAGAGGCACGGCACGAGTTGCAGGAGGGCAGCTATGCTGGCTGCCTCTTCTTTAACGTAATTAGCTGCCGGAGGGTACAGCTCTGCCAAGACCAGCTGAAAGGATGCAGGAAGAGAGCCATCTTGGCATGGGCCTCCCAGGGAAAAAATAAAAAAGGCTGAGCTCATCAGCTGCCAGCAAGAAGGATAAAGCAAAACTGGCTGTGAAGAGTGAATCTAGCGAGCAAACTGTGAAGCGATGGAGAGGCCCTGGTAACAGGCAGGAGGTGCCTGTATTTTTGGCACGCGGCTAGTTTTGAAGCCGAGCGGTTCAGCTAGGGCACGCCGTGGAGGTAACAGGAGGAGAACAAGGAGGTAAGGCCAAATACATGGCAACCATCCTCGCTAATGTCAGACACCGGTCACCAAACACCCCTAGTTGAGCTACTGAGGTCCTGTCACGGAAGGAAAGTGCTCACTTCTTAAGCAGAGCCTATTATTTATAGGTAAGAAGATTAAGAGCCCTTAGTGACTGTGGCCACTTCTGAGACAGGTCTTAAAGATCTAACCGGTTCTACAGTAATCTTTGATTATCCACTAATTCAGTGGCACAGTGCTTGTGTATTCAGGGTGTGCAAGCGCTGCATTTGGAGAGCCACGATCAGCACAGAGTTGAAGGGGAAAAACACAGAAGAGCACAGTATTTAGCCTGGTCAGATGTGCTATGAACATGACAGACAGAGGAACACCAAGCTGCAGGCAGCAGTAGGTCTGCAGGTAGAGCCCCAGCACTGAGCTGAGGGTGGAAGGACACTGCCACATCCTTGCCCCGCCACCAGTCCGCTGATTCATTCGGTTTGGCTTCACCAAAACTTCTGATAGGATCAAGAACCAGAGGCTGAAGCCTTATCCACAGAACTCAGGACAGACTGCCTGCGTAGGCACACAAAATGCAACACCAAAGCAAGAGGCTCAGGTCTTTGCTTCACTTCCAAAACCTCAACACACGCTAGCAAACCACTGAGCACCTACAGCACTTCAGACAGGAGCAAACGGAGATGCACAGGCTTTGCAGAACTTTCCTGTATCTGTCATGCTCATACGGGCACTTTCTGCAGACTGAAGCCATATCCTCATCAAACTTTTAAGGGAGTGGCCCCCAAAATGTTGACCACAGAGGTGGGAGGCAGCGAATAATGCAGACGTAAGCTTGAAGCAACTGAGATCCAAGTCAAACCCCATGCTGTCACCCACAGTGTCCGCAATCAGCTACACCACTCATCTATTCGTATTCACATGAACTGGCCAAACAGAACTAAACTCATCCATCGGTATTTATCTGGCAACTTGAGAGCTTCCATCATGTCTTTGGCTAGTGCACTTCAGAGGTGGCAGAGGGTGCAATAGGCATATTCAGCAGAGTGAAATAAACAGGGGAGGGGGATGGCTGGTGGGCTCGTTTGAGGCTTTTGGGGTTTAAGATTTCAGTATCTTTCCAAGGGGGAAATGTGTTCTGGAATCAAATTTAAAAAGCAACGCAGCTGACAAAGACTGACAACAGTACTTTCCTCTGCAGAGTTAGAAGGAGAAGTTGTTATTGAGGCTTCGTGGGATTCATCTCAAGAGACAGAAGTCTGGCGCTACCACCAAAAGGTGGTAACACCGATCAGAAGTGCTTCTGCTTTCTGCCCTGCCCACCTCAGGGCAGCCAGACGGCTTCCATCAGTGTATTAGATGTGTGTTGGATTCACACTGTCTGTTGGGCAGCTTTTGAAACAAAGTCTGCCATCAGAAAACAAAGGGAGCTGCAAGCTGAGTTTGACCTGACTGTTTATAACGAGATCATTATTATGCTCAATTCTAAAATGCATTTTCCCCACGGCAACTTTTCAGGGCACATCAGAAGCAAAGTTTCCTTCTTGAAAATCAGTTCCATCTGTGAACCGAAATCAAAGGTGGACTCCGGACCGGTGAGCGATTAAAACTGGTCAGAAACTTCCTGGGGTTAATTTTCTGTATGGGTTATTAGAGAAAGTGAAACAAACATAATTTAAGATTCTTTTTATGGCAACTCAGCGGTGTGGCATAGGTCAAGCATTAAAGGTGGAGACAGCAGAAAATACAAGGCTGAGACTTCTTGCAAAGAAATGCAAGAAGATGGAGAATAATCTCACAACCAGACCAGAGCTTCCTTTGGACCGTGATGGCCCGGTAACGACTGACCATCACGAACATCTAATGGACCATCCTCACCAGCCCTCTAGGGAACTTTTGTTTCCTTGACTCCTCCCTTCCCAAGCTAATAAATAAAGAGTTTAAAAACAAAAGAGGCAGACTCTTAGTTATGCTAATTTTACCTCCCAGGCTATTTGAATGGTGATAGCGAATTCGAGAAACCATTTAAGATAACAAGCTGCGGGACCTTTGCAGAATACAAAGCGACCCGTCCTCAAAATGCATAGACTGGATCCCCAAATGCATCGACTGCATAATCTTCTGCATATGCTGGGGACAAGTTACCCAAGGTCAGCCCCACTGAGGTGGTCAAAGAGGTACTTTTGGAGGTGCACAAGAAGCTTTAAAAAGGTGAGAAGCAGCACTTCTGCCTCCACAGAGCGATAAAGAAAAGCTCCTAAGAGAGACAGACTGTCCGTTCTGCCAGCACAGGAACTGAAGCACCCCTAACTCTTGGAAACTAAAAAAAGCCAATAAACAAAAATTAAAGCAAAAATGGGGAAAAATGTTTAAAAAAATCCAGAATATGCAATGAGCAGAGAGTTTAAGAGTTCAGTGAAACAGCGTTTTCATACCACACAGATAGGACTTGCACCCCAAATCGCCACAGAAGCCTCAAGTGCTCTTGAAAGTGACCTGCGAACAAGGCAGAGCCCACCCTTCTGGCTCAACTCAAAGGACCTGGAGCAAACACAAGCAAGGCTGCAGCTCAAGTATCGCTCCTTCCTGCCCCGCAGCTAGCACTTCCACTGGCTCTTTAATAGAAAATAAAGCACGACTTATTAACATCCCCAGGAAAAAAACCCAAAAAGCTGAACTCAAGTCACAACACGAATGCATCCTACACGCAACACACAATTAACCAGAGGTCACCAAATTCTGCAGACTCCTGTCCAAAGACCAGCAATAAGGAAGACACCATGCAGGAGGATCCTGGCAGCATTACCTGCTTGGAGAGTTTCCTGCAGGATGACGACTGGGACGGGACGGGGGGTCAAGGGAACAAGAGGCATAAACAGACAAGGAAGTGCAGCTTCCTCCCACCACCATAGCTAGAGATCACTGCCTGGTGGTGGTGGTGGCTGGTTTGGGGTGCTGCTAACCTTGTTCCGTCCTGAGCGCTGCAGTTGACGTCAGCCCCATACTCGAGGAGATGCCGCACGATGCTCAGCCAGCCCCTGGCACAGGCTTCATGCAGCGCACAGTAACCCGCGTTGTCACGATGATTTACATCACACACCTTGTTTTCCAAACAATACAGAACCACTTCCTGGAAATAGGAGGGAAAACACACACAGGGTTATTTCTTGCTGCAGAGATGCACAGATTACACTTCTTGAAGTAAAAGGGGCCGAAGAGAAGACATACAATCCCTACAGTATTCCTAAACTATCCTTTGAGAAACAGGTCAGTCAAAAGAAAAAGCAAAGGGGGAGCTGCTGAAAGTAATTTTCATTCAGGAGACACAGCAGAGACCATCACTTCCCAGGAGCTTACCGGCTCGCGTGAAGCAGCACCAAGACATCCGCGCCCCACATGGACCCTCCTGCAGCCCCCCGTGTCAGGAGCTGTGCAAATTTCACAGACAAAACTCACAGCCTTCCACACGTAACGCCAGCAGGAATGTTTTCACTCTGACATCGGCACTTTCTAGCAGAAAATTCTGCGAGCCCAACAGCAGCACAGCCACCACCAGTTTGATTTTACGAAGAAAAAGCACACGACCCAGAACAAGACTCATGTGAGACACAGAAAGGATGGTTTGCTATCAGCAAGCCAACAAACAAAAATAGAACGCTGGCTCTATGGAGATCGGGGAAATCCCATTTTCACACACACACCCTCCTCGGTTTTCCGCATGCAGAACTACAGCGAGGCGCCAGGCTCCAATAATGAGCCCAGTGCTGTGGGAAGCCATGTGAATTGAACACAATTCATCTTACAGTCAAATAGATCACGGTCGAGAGCCTAGGCCACACTCAGCTCTGCGCTGCTGTGTGGCCTTGAAACAATGACTGCTCCATCACTCAACCAAAAATTTAGGATGGTGCGAGTCTTCCTCGATTTGTGTCAGATGCAAAAGAGGGTAAAAACCTCCCCTCACGTTTCTAAGTGATGCTCTATGTATAACATAGCCCCCGTGTTCCCAGATTAGCGGCAAGCCATTAATTTTGCATTTGCTGCTCTCGAAGGCTGAGCTACATCCTCACAAAGCAGATACGGTTGTGGAGGAGGCGAGTGTTTGCCTTGCCAAAACAAGAGAATACAACAACCACTGGGTGCAATGCATTTACTCTTCCCGGTTCAAAATCTACCGGGAAGCCCGCAATAATCAGTGCTCTGGGCATACCTGACCCGAGAGCTGGTATCCAGGATACAGCATGAAGCTGCTCTTTTCGCAGGCCCTCACTAACCAGTCTAAAGCGGGGAGCTAATGAGCTGTCCATCCCAGGCACCAGAGCATCCCACTCATCAGGAACGAAGCAGTCCACCCCTACATCTGATGCACCCACTCATTTAACCTGGGATCACCACAGTCCCACCTCTTGCCAAACAGGGTCTCTTTAATGGCCAGGGCGGATGCTCTTTACCCTGCACTTGCTCCAGCCTGTAAGAAAGGGCTGTGCAAAATTACACCCCGGAGGTACAAATTTTCCTTCCAACCCAGACCACCCCGCCAGGCAAATTAGCAGATGGATATAGGTAGCAAAAGCAGCTGCTGTATTGGGCTCTGCTTTTAGCATGCAGTTACCATTTAAAATAGACTCTGTGACTCAAAATAAAAGAGCTTTCATCTATTTTTGCAAAAAAGCAAAGGCTCGTCCTAGGGCGGAATTCCTACTACTGGACGAAAAGGCTAATTTTGTCGGGCAATTCTGTGTTAAGAGGCTATAAGAAGGATGTCATTAACCACAAAATGCAACCATAAAGACCATAAAACTCTACATTGTTAATTAATTAAATGCCTCATTAACTTTTTTTTAACATGATTTATTCTATTTACAAAAAAAATTAGCCATCGCTGCCCAACGCAGGAACATGTGGTGCCACAAACACACTTTTGGTTTCATGAGCACCTCCTGCTTTAACGTCAGAGAAAGGCTGTGAAAGTGCCACGGGGCAACTGAATGTCTGTTCAGGTGCTCTGTTTAAAGCAGCTATCTGAAAACCACTAGCAGTTAGTCCAAAGAGTCAAGCCAGCACACCACCAGCCAAGATGTGTGCTGCCACCTCTTCTGCTGCCTGCTGCTTGCTAGCCAAACTACAGACAGCGATGTTGAAAGGTGCTTGCAAACGTGCACCATCCATCCGCTTCTACACTGAGGCCCCTTTCACTTTTAGTCTCTCCCAGCCCTTCCCCTGTTCCAAGGGAAAGTGTCAGCATCCCCCTGCACAGCCCCCCAGTGCTCTGGTCACGCGCAGTGCCACCAAGAATTGTTCCCCCTCTGCTCAAGCTCAGGACGGGGCCCTTGGGTGAAGTGTCGTAAGTTGAGTTGTAAGACCTTTGCACAGCGCCGCGCAAAACCCCAGAACTGATGCTCATTCCTGGGCAGGATGCAGGAAACCCAGGGGAGCTGTGCAAGACAGGATGATGCTCAGCAGCAACAGTTCCTGAGCCACCAGGGATCCAGGGCCAGACCCCTGTGTGACACATTCCCGGGGCAAACCCTGTCCCTCTGCCTGGACAGACTCTGTCTTCATGAATTTTTTTAACCCCTCTGGAAATACCATCCTTCCCCCACCCCATCACACACCACACACTCCTCTACTTTCACTGCCTTCCCAGGGAGGATTTAAACCCAAATTCACCACAGAACTTTTCAAGTCCAGACACTCAACAAAAAGCAACAAGTGCCACAAAGACTGCCAGTGTTTCCTCTCACACCAAATCCATTACATAAGCCTTTAGCAGTTTTTTTCCCAAAAAGACTTTACGCTCCCTGTAATTCCCCCTTCACAAAAAGTAAATTACAGTTTTAAAACGACTGTTATCTCAAGTCACTTGTTTCAAATGAGGAAAACAGAAGAGATTAAAAAGCATCCGTACACTGGGACGGGTGGATGGGTTACTACCATCCTGATGAAGCAAGACCTGGTGAAGAAGGCAAAGCTTCTCACCAGTTTCAGCAGGCTTTTGTTCAAATCATACAGATTTCCAGAAACGAAGACCATTTGCCAGACTGCCTTTAAGTAGCCTCGTTGGCTGCAGTTCTGCAATTTGTCCGACCAGACACGAGCCACGTTTGTACTTCGACATTTCACTCTCCTGTCAGCTTTCACACACTAAATCATCACGGCTTGTGTCCTTCTTCCTGCTTCTATCTGGGACACAGCCATCCTCTGCGATCGAGAGTGGGGCAGAGGCACCCGAGCCAGCAGCACTGGGGCTCCCCATGGGTCCTGAAGTGACATATACAGCTCAACAGCACCTCTGCACGCCAGAGGTGCCAGCATTGCCTCTGGGTTTGGAGTGGAATCTCTGCACAGCCGCAGAGCATCCCTGCTGCAAAGGTGGGCAAGCTGCCAAGGCCAGGCACGAGTTCATCCCGTCTCAGGCAGTGCTGTTGGCACTGCTCTGCTCCACACAGCATCCCTGCCACCACCGTGGCTCAGTGGTACCCCGCAGTGCCAGCCACTTCCAGCTCCAAGTCCTGCCTCAGCACTCAGCATCCCTTTGCAAGCTGTTGGCCCTGGTGATGCAAACTCGTCTGCATGCCCTGCTACCTAGCTGGCAAGGGCCCACCGGACAGCTGTGAAAAGCCTCCACGTGTCCGTGAGCGTCCAGCGCACTTCCACATCAGCTGTTGGCCACTGCGCTGCAGCCACCAACGTTTGCTGCCCCGCTATCGGGGTGGCAGAACACAGGTGTGTGCAGCTGCCACAGGGCACCGAACAGCAAATGACCTTGACTCATTGAGATCTTTAAAAAACTTTTTCTTTTTTAACAGAGGAGTAGATAACTTCTATAATTTTTTACGGTGACAGAAGAATTTTAACTTTCTATTAACGGCAGTAATCTGGTCACCAGAGCTGCAGCTTCCACAACTGACTGAAATATCCACAGAATCACAGAATCTCTTTGGTTGGAAGAAACCTTTAAGATTATCAAGTCCAACCTTTGACCCAGCACTGCCAGGTCACCACTAATTCATGTCCCTAAGCACCAGGTCCACAAGTCACTTCAACAGCTCAAGGGATGATGACTCCACCACTGCCCTGGGCAGCCTATTCCAATGTCCAATGATCCTTTCAGTGAAGAAATTCTTTCTAACATCCAGCCAAAACCTCCCCTGAGGGGGAGTTTGCAGTCATTTCCTCTAGTCCTGTCGCTTGCCACCAGGCCAAATGAGCCTCAACAGGGCAGTGCAGACACCCACTGCTCCAAGCCTTGAAAGACACATACTATGCTAGTGGACAGCAGGACAACTATGAGCCAGCGATGTGCTCTTGTAGCCAAGAGGGCCAACAACATCCTGGGGTGGATCAGAAGGGGGGTGGTTAGCAGATCAAGAGAGGTTCTTCTCACCCTCTACTCTGCCCTAGTGAGACCACATCTGGAGTATTGTGTCCAGTTCTGGGCCCTTCAGTTCAAGANGTTCTGTGCCCTTCAGTTCAAGAAGGACACGGAGCTGCTGGAGGGTGTCCTGCATAGAGCAACGAGGATGATGAAGGAAGTGGAGCACCTCCCTTATGCAGAAAGGCTGAGGGAGCTGGGTCTCTTTAGCTTGGAAAAGCGGAGACTGAAGGGTGACCTCACTGATGTTTATAATCAGGAGGATGGAGCCAGGCTCTTCTCAATGTCATAGCGATAGGACAAGGGGCAATGGGTGTCAGCTGGAACATAGGAGGTTCCATATAAATATCAAAATGAACTTCTTCCCAGTGGGGGTGTCGAAGCACTGGAACGCGCTGCCCAGGAAGGTTGTGGAATCTCCTTCTCTGGAGACATTTAAGACCTGCCTGGATATGTTCCTGTGCGACTTGGTCTAGGTGGTCCAGGTGTGGCAGGGGTATTGGACTAGGTGATCTTTCGAGGTCCCTTCCAATCCCTAATGAGTCTACAATGCTGGATCCTGTTAGCAGATCAGGCACACTACTCAGCTCTCCTGCCCCATATGCTCATTCCACCACGAACAGGACCTGCTGCTTCACTGTCAACATCAACCGAACAGTAACATCAAGCTATTGGAATGTTAAACCCTATTAAAAATGTGCTGTTTGCTTGAACTTTTGGGTGAATTTGAGTCAGGAAAAAAAACCCCACCAATCAGCTGATGAAGGAAATGGACACACGAAGTTACCCTAGGGCCCCAGGTACCCCACCTTGGTGAGTCTGGGCATCTCTAGCTTTCTGCAAACATCCTACTAACAGTCAGTGCTGCTGGTAGCAGAAGCTCTCTGCAAATACACATCCCTCAACTCCTGTTTGAACAACACTGCAGCCCATCACAAAGTTTCAGAACTGCTCCCATTGAGCAGCCCTCAGCAGAGCATACCCAGCACAGAAAGCCAAGTGCCCAAGTGTACTCAGCCCAACAGAAACCACGCAGGAAGAAAATACACACCGACAGCTTAGAGCACGTGCTACAACACATTTTGAGTTTGGATCCACGGGAAATTTTAAGTCCACAGCAAATGACATAATTTAAATTATGGAGATTACCATAGCAACCTAACAGCAACCACTTCTCCTCCGAGCTAGAGGTTAAGTGCCCTGGGTTAGAAGAAGCCTTTGTCTAGCGTAAACAAAATCCTTTCCTGCAACTCAGCCTTCCAGAGCTGTAGAAGGCCTATCTCCATACAAAGCTCTCTAGTCGTACAAAGGGCATTCTGAGGTTTCACCCAATCCCTGCCACTGGACAAGCCCCATCCGGGCCCCAGGCTGATGCCACCTTGCAGTGCAGCGCGCTCAAGCTCAGCTCTGAGGTCCACGCAGCCCTCTCGCTGCCAAGGCAAACCCTGCAGCCACACCGAAGGCAGCAATCACTTTCTGCTATGAAACACCTCTTTGCAAGGTCTGAAGTTGAGCAACAACAACGTTCATACCTACATGCCCAGATTTCCCCAATAAAAGCTCGCTTCAAAACAGCAGAGCTAGGAGAGTCATCGGTTTCTGATTTGTGTAGCAGCAGGGTGGCCGTTTCATTAGACAACATTGTTCCAGCTACGCCAAGTAGCTCCAGACTTCAAGCATAAAGCATGCAGAGTGCTCCTACGACGCATCTGATCGTGCGAGAGGACACTCCAAGTGCTACATCCTGTGTCACATACCAGATACGCCTCGGCAAAAAGAACAAAACATAAACCCCTTCTCCTCAGCTACAGGCTCTTCGCAAATAACAAAAGCAAAACTTATGCAGCTCATTAAAGATCAACGTAAAGGCTGCTTTGAAAGAAAGAAAAAAAGACATTCAGTTTGCAGATGGCTTATATTTAAACGGAAGCGAGGGTCACCGATAAAACGTTACCCTTTAATCATTCATGCAAGATGCTGCTTCCTCAGCATCCCCACCAGCTGACCCACCCCACAGTGACCTGCTCCCGGACCCTGCACACCAGGAAAGTGAATGCAGCAAGGTTGGGGAAGTCGTTGCTTCGTAGAATTCCCATCTATAAAACTGGAACGAGGGGTTTAACTTTTGAAATAAACCCCCACAAAAACATCATCCCACGGGGTGCCAAAGGATCCTTACCTCATATCCCAAGCGTGCTGCCCGCTGCAGCAGTGTCTCCCCCGCGTTCTTATTGACGATAAGCCTCCGTGCTTCCGGTGGCATGGGCCGGCTTGGGGTGGTCTCCTGAGGGGGGCTTGAGATTGGCAGCTGTGAGGGCTGTGAGACGGGTAGCAATGAAGGAGTCTGCTGCAGTCGATCGTACAACTTCTGCTCGTACGACTTGGCTGGCGAGGAGTCACAGTCTGAGCTAGGCTCTGGTCGCTTCCGGACTTTCCTTGTTCCTGCGACCTGTCAAAACCATAACTGTGTTGGGGGATTTTTTTATCCGTTTTTATCCTTTTATCATTCATTTTATCAGCAATGGCATTACGTTTTGCCAGCAAATAACTACATTTTTCTACTCGTAATTCATTCTTTAAGAAAGACCTGCTGCAGCTTTTAAATGCAAGATGCCTCACTCGCTGCAACAGTGCTGAACTGGTATTAGGGAAAGCAAATGGGAAATTTACAACGGCTCCAGAGGCAAAAGGCACCGCGATCCCGCACGATCCCAGCGTGCCTGACAGCACATTCGTTCTAAGCAGGCTGGCTCCGCCTTCTAAGAGGCTGGTGGACAATTAAGTCTAAATAAAGATACCTTATCTTCAGCATTTTCGATATCTGTGGTGTCATCCCCTGTCAGAGATGACCTCCTTCTCCTCTCCTGCAGTGCCAAGTGTTTTGTTTTACACTGACGCTTCCCTGATGGCTTCTCGCACTCGCTGTATTTCTGCAGCAGAGATGCATGTTGGAAATCCTCCTCTTCGTCTGTGTACAGCCCATCTGTCTTCCGGCTTTCTTTAATTTTCGGCTGTTTGGCAGGCAACCTCGAGGCTGAAGTACAGCTTGGCTGAGCCTGCCGTTTGCCGTTTGCATTGGTGGATGAAAGGCTCTTCATGTGCAGAGACACTGGGAATACGGGCAAGCCTAAATGGGAAGGAAAGGCATTACACGTTGCATGGTGTGTTAAAAGGAAAACACATTGCTTAGCACTTAACACGAGCTCCTCGACTGCCTAAGGGATCTACCAATTACATCTTCAGATCGTTAATATTTCAAGCGTCCCACATTCAAACTGTAAACAGCATCTTGCTGGTTAACAGTTTTAACCCTCAACACAACGCCCCATGCCAGGTGCGGGGCACCACAGAGGCTCTGCGGTGCTGTGCCCAGCTGCCACGGACAGTGTAACGCTGCCACCGCACAGCCTCGCTGCAGGAAAAACTTGCCTCCTTACCTGGAGCCACTTTATCTGAAGGGGAACCAACTTCTCCATCAGCCTCGGCCTGTCCGGGCTTGACTACCTTTGGCCAGACGTGGTGGTAGGGCGAGTACACGGATGGAGGGAGAGGATGGGAAAGCAAACTAGGCAGGAGCACAGATGAGGTCTTGATAGGACAGCACACAGGTGGACGTTGAGCTTAGTTCTAAGACGGCAATAAGATGGGGGAGTATCTCCTTGGCAGCTTTTTTATCTCAAAAATAAGCCAAGGGAAGAAAGGCTACTCAAGGAGCTGTCTCTACAGAGCCCTGTACAAACTCTCTATCTAAAAGCACAGGAGAAAGATCTGGCTGCATTATCCCGAAGAAGTGCATTATCTGTCCAGAAGTGACACTGCATCTGACAAAATAACGCCCTGGAACGCTATGAAACCCAAGCCAGTGGCAGGCCCCTGGCAGCACCGGGTTTGCTCCAAGGATTAGCTCTAACCAGGCTGGATCCCACCATCTGAGCCACATGCAAAAACCACTTTTTTCCCCCAAAGTGCAAGCAGGTTCACAACAAAACAAGGACAGGAAAGTTTGCCTTTTTTATAGTCTGAATTTCCCTTGGGAAGAGAACTGACGTGACCCCAGAACCAACTCCTCTGCAGAAAAATTAAAGGTTGCTGGAAAGGAAGGGATACTTTGGCCAAACAATACCATACCACTCAGGGTAGGTACGGAAAAAGCCCTGAGCACTTGAAAGAGGCTCCTTTGCTCCGAGAAGTCTCTGAAGTGATGCTACTTTCAGAACAGAAGGGATGGCAGGAGCAAATAAGGCAGCTGCTCAGAGAAGAGAGACCGTTATTTAAAGAGACTCGATCCAGAGCCAGTCAGTAAAGGAGAAAATAAAATCTAGAATCCTCTCGGTGGGCATCTTCACACTTTTGTCTTTCTTTAAATAGATATGTGAGAGCAACTTGCAGAAGGCTTTCTAGATTAAAGATGAAAACAGAAATCCCTCAGTTCCTTCAAGCTGCTTTCTAGAAAAAGATGCATGCTGCGGCTTGCCAAGCAGATGTCAGGGAATTTACAGGACACAAGATGTGCAGATTGTTCAGCAAAAACCTAATATATTTTGTAGGCTTTGTGATCCTGAAAGAAGGTGCCGAGTTGCAGGCTGAGCCCACGGATGCAAGGCTGTCTTTCCAACTCTGAAGACAGCATGAACTATGGAGTGTTCCGTTTCCCTGTCCCAAACTAACCTAACTGGAGTAGCGTGTGAAAAGCCAAATTCCAATACAGCAGCCCCATCATTATCTACCTGATCACTTACTAAAAAAATTGCCAAGGTGGAAAGCAACAACAATGAGGTCAGGCAAATAAGAAACTACTTTGTGTAGAAAAACCCGAGTAGGAGTTAAAAAAAAAGCACCTGCAGGTCTGCGGAAGGACAGAAGTATCAAAAGGATAGAGGAAAAAAAAACAGGAAGAAAATCCCAGCTCAAAGAACTGAAGTTTCCCCAACAGGGATGCTGAGGCATTAAAAGCAGAAGCTGTATCACCACAAATAATGAGTGCTCCAGCCTGCAAGTTCCACATAAACTCTGTGCTCCACTTTCACCCTTAACAGTGATGACAACAGATCCCAAGCTAAGTGGGTGCTGCAGGCACAAGATGGAGAACAGCGGTGCTGCACCCAAGACCTTTGGGATCAATAATGTTGCAAGAGGCCAGTGCTATCCACCAAAGCCAAGCATCAGCCTGGGAAATGCAAGACACACAGGCAGAAAAAAGGCAAGCAGTTAATCGTGGAATCCCACCCCATCTTCCACTATACACATGAAGGGAGAAGAAAAACACGAATGGGCAGGAATATCCCCAAATATCCACAAAATAAAAGAAGAAAGCCTAAACCAGAAGCCCCAAAAAACCCAAGCTTCTGACTGATGTGGGTCGTGGCAACTCTGACTCGGAAGAGGACCTGCCTTCTTTCCCACAGGAGGGGGCTGCAGTGAGGTCCACGTGGAAAAGCAGCTGCTGCCACATCACTTGAACACTCACTTGTTCAGCTCTCAAGTCCTAAGTTGCCTCCTCCTGCCTGCCAAGACAGCAGCTGCTATAGTGCCAGCAACCTGAGGTGGGTCCAAAGGTCAGATACTGGCTTTACCGGTAGGCAGGCAGCATCTCCCAGCACCTCTCCTCAGGCTTCTGTTTACCCAGGTTTTCTCCCCATGTTGAGTGAGTTGCTACAGCTCCTGCCAGGACTGTCAGAAGAGCTGGCTACCACACCATCAGCAACACTGGATGGTTACTGGTACCCCATCAGACCACGGCTCTCACCTCAGCCGTGGGTCTGGGCAAATAGCACGCTGCCCTGAAGTTGCAGGCAACCCCACACTCCTGGACCTGCTGTGCCCTGGAGAGCCAGCAAAGACAGTATCACTTTTGCGAGCAAGAGAAGCAAGGACCCTGAAATTATTCCAGCAAGCTACATCCTGGCTGTCCTGGTTCTGACCTACAAATGAGGCTGCAAGGATGTGACATCCGGAATAGGAGTCGGAAGAATACTTCCAGCAGCCACCACTTGGTTTCCCAGCCAGCAGCCACTGACTGAGGGACGCAGCAGGGACCGAAGGATGAGGAGTGACAGCTCGGGGATGGCTTGCAAAGCCATGCATGACTCCTCCCACACTAAACTCCCAGGCTGAGCACTACTGAGCTTCAAGCTCAGAAGTCAGCACTCTCAGTCTTCCTGGAGATTTGGAGGCACAGAAAGCAAATCATCCTGCTGTTAGACTAGGGCTTCATGAGCACCAGCACAGACTTGAATGCCACGTTACAGCTCACTTCATGGGATAAAACCAGCTTCTCAGCAGCAGACACTGCCACATTCACAGGCAGTGTTTGGGCACCAGGAACAGTTGTTCCCAACCCCAAATAAAAAAAAAAGCAGCAAGTGACAGGGGATATTCTTATAGTCACAACAGCTGCTTGTTTAAGTGAAGTTTGAAGAACAGTGCCAAGAACGACAGACAAGCTGGAAGTGTCCATGCCACTGTCACACAGAGGATGTTCTGTCACACAGCGGGGAAAATTGTGCTTGTCCTAAGAAAAGAAAGAAAATTCAAAGGTACAGAGGCTGGAGGAGCCTCAGCAAAGTGATCTGAACAATCGCCAGTGCCTCTGAACCACAAGTGGTGAGGCATAACTTAGTTAGGTTTATGGTTTTATAGTGGCTTCCAAAACTAAGAGGTTTTTCACAGCCATGGGGCGACTCAATCTGAATGTCTTTGGGAACGGTGCATAAATCAGGAGCCACATCCTTTTCTTTCCCGAGGTCATGCGTTAGAGAAGCCCTTTACTGCCACAGGAGGCATTGCAGGAGAAGGTCAGAGCATCCTCACACAATGCAGCTTCATGTTAGTGACCTTCATTTAATCTCTACAAGGTATCTCTTTTAAAAAGTACAAAGGGGAGCCGGTGATGGACAGGGATGTTTGAGCCGATACCACGCTCGCCAAGTCAGGACATAAAGCATGGGAGGAAGAGTCAAAGCTCCTTTTAAACTAAGTTTTGATCTCCTGCTCCACAAATCCCTTTGGAGAAACTTCCCCATCAATAAGCATCAAAGTTTGTGGTTGTCTGCCCTCAGATAACCCTACTGAGGAAAGATGGGTGATCAGCTTTAAGAGGAGATGCTACCCAGGAAAACTTTCACCGATGCAGGATGACCTAGACTCGCTCCTTTCCACAGCAGGGGACAAGAGGATCCACTCTCATTTGAGGTAATCTAGGCTACAACTACACGTTAGGCCAGCTGGAGGGTGAATGTCTACCAGTTTGATGAAGCTCCAAGTACTGTAAAGAGGAGCCCCAACATCCAATGTAGAGCTCCCCTTCTCAGAAACAGCCTTTCCTCAAAAGCAGGGAGGGGAGTTGGAGAGGCGGGAGGAGGACAGGAAGGAAGTCAAGTATTTGCAATCTTTACCTAAAAGGCCAACACAGACAGAGTCTCCCTGATGTGCCCTGAGGAGATGGAGATTCCTGGCAAGGTGGAGGAGACATGCAAAGGGGATCAGCCACATGGGCTACGTGCTCCTCCAACCAAGCTATGGCAGCAAGTGTCACAGGGAAGTAGGAAAGCATCAGAGCAACCAATGTGCATGGAGGCTGAGGACAGCGGGGACAAGACAGTGAACCTATCCATCTGAAGGAAAATTTGGCCAATTGCCTCCACAGGTCTCCCCCAACAAAGGGAATGGGCAGAACAAGGAGAGAGCATGGGGGAAAGGAGGAAGCAGAATGAGAAGGAAAGAAGTAGTCAGAAACAAGCCAAGAAAAGCTGATCTGCTTTGAGGAAGCAGTCCCTTCAGAGATAACCACTGGGAAAATCTCTGTCAAGGGGCCAGGAAGCGGGGCCACGAGGATTTACAGGATGTGCCCAGGACAAATAAGCAAGGCATCCTCTTGAGAAGAAGGATGAGCTTTGCTTTTGAGCGTATGCTCTGGGAAAGGCAGAGAAACCCAGCAGTGCTGAGGGTGCTGGAGGTGTTGGGTTCCCAAGCTGCTAGCTGTGCTGATGCTGTTTCAGAGGGTCACAGTCCCTCAAATCCTACATGTTGTTAAATGCTGTTACATCAACTAGCAGCCAGTTTGCTCCCTCCCTCTCCCAGATGCATGCCCGCGCTGTACATCCCCGCAACCCTCCTCTAGAGGCATGAACTTTATCTTCACATTGTCTATGGAAGAGTATTTCAAGCCAAAACACACACACGCGCGCACACACACAAACACATAGCTACACACACATACACAAACACATTTTCTTGTCTGTCAAATACCAGCTACAGTGCAGTTCTTAAGGAGGATGTGTCAGTCCTTATACAAGTGGACATCTACAGAAATATATATCATTTTAAAATAAAAAAAGGCTACAGACAATTCCTTAACATCGGTGGCAGCATGCGTCACTGTAAATGCTAAAGCCGTCTGGTTTCCCTAGTAGTCTCTGCATACCTTGTTCATTGTCACTTGTTTTGAGGGACTCTTCAGACCAACTTCTATTGCTTTTGGCCTCTGACCTTTTCTTGGTGTGCCTTTCTTCTGTGAAGTCTTTGACCTTTGCAGTGGCCTCTGGCTGAACAGCCTCAGCTAAATCTTTCCTGCTTTGCCGGCCCAACTTGCCGGACGGGGATCTCTCTGGTGACACCTGCTGCTCCCATAGTTCCCTAAGATGCTGCAGGTGACGCTGCTTTTTGGGATGGAGCCCTGTTAATTCAATGCACACCTTCAGGTTGGTCACCTCATTACAATTGGGCTCTTCTAAGTGGTTAGAGGAATTGTTTGTCATTTCCCTCTCAGGCCAGTCATCTAATGGAAAAATAACTAAAAATTAATCAAAAAGCCCCCTCAACTTAAAACAAAAGCTACATTTCACTTTCGGGGCATATAGTCTCAGCTTTTACCACCACACTATGCATTTTAAAGGTTCGCTCATTAAGGGTTACATGCACTACAGTAACTTGCACTGCTGTGGCTACAGTGTCCAACGACTAGTGCTTTACCCTTATATACCACGTTTCTGATATATACATATATATATATAGACATATATATATATACATACATATATATACACATATATAGTCTTAAGTGAAATGACAGTGCTCACATTAGTAACTATCAAGTTCAAAAATGGATACACATTAAGGCAAAGGGACGTTCCTTTCACAAGACATTCCTAGAGAAGAGGCTAAAGCAAAATGCTGGCTTACCTTTGGAGCTCTTCTTCTTTTTCGCTTTTGAAATAAGTTCATCCTGCAGTTCATCCACAAAGCTTTCAGTTTGGCTGCCATCACTTTGCACTCTCTCACCAGAGTGTTTACGCTTCCTGTCCAGACGTGGACACGGATGTTGGCCAATATCTTCTGCTGGCTGATCTTCTGCTTTTTCATATACAGAATGTCTTTCTAAGTAACATTTCTGATTTGAGAGATCTCTTTCCTCTGGAGTTTCAAGAAAGTGACCTTGGTTGTTTTCTGTACTAGTAAAGTTACCTACAAATTGAAAAAAAACAAACACCACAAGACCTAGTAAATACAAAACAATTCACGATGCAAAAGCTGTGCTCTCTGAGCTCTTCAAAACCATCTTCATCATGGCTCACGGCTCATGAGGCATGCACACAGACATAAAATCACACTTTGGAACAAGTCCCCTCCAGTCGGCCTAAGGCAACTGCTTTCTCAACCCCCAAAAACGCAATGCTGTGTGCTTCTACCCCATTTAAGTAGTGCAATATTCATAATACTTGTATCCATAGAAACATCACAGTATGCCTTTTTAAAAAAACATCTTTAGACACCGAAAGCATGGACTCTTCTCAGAAAACAACTTCACCCCCCAAAACCATGGCAAGTAGTAATCCAAGCTCCACTTGCATTAGCCTTTCACGCTAACTCCTAACCCGTCCCTAACTTCTCACATCAAATCGCAGAGTCTGACTTAAAAGTGTTCATCCCTTTTCCTGGAGATATAAATGGGATCCGGCACACGCACGTACGTACACGAGAATACCACTAAGAATAGCCGTGATATTTTGCAAAAAAAGCACTACTTGAATCCGAGGTTATAAAAAAGGCTTCTTCACTTCAAGTAACCAGCCAGCCACTGTGCATCGCGTGATCCTTGTCACCTCCTTTCAGAAAAGATCCCACTTTTTTCAGTGAACATTTTCAGCAGCAGTGAGCAGGTGAGCTCCGAGTCTGACAAATTAGACACAAGAACACCCACACTGCCACACCTGCCCTAACTTCAGCTTCCCCCTCCAGTACTGCTCCCCCAAATTTAGAGACAGCTTAAGCATATTCCAAACAGATGTTTGACTTAAACTGACACCCAATCATCATCTTGAATAAGTGTTATTTCTTGGGTTTCACCAAAGTAGCCGAGGCACAATTAGACATGCAGCACAGACTTCAGCACTGTTAATGACACTCCTATTTACAGTGCTCACAACGTTGGTTTTCCCATGTGTTTTAGCCCTCCCGGCTGATCAATACTCTTTCTGCACATCTGCCACCGTTGGCAAACTGTGTGCTCCATCCTACTTCCCCATGGTTCACTGTCTCCTTTCCTCTTCCTTGCCCTTCCTTCTTCTCCCTTTTCACCTCCTGCAAACACACTCATTGGCTTCCTACCTGGACTCCTGACAGCTTCACTTCCCTTCCTTCCCCCTGATCCTTTCCATCCTCACACAGCCTGGCCTTCAGCTTTGGCTCCTCTCCCTCACCAGGGAAAACACTGCTCCTGTGAAGGCCCCTCTCCCCTTAGAGACCCACTTCATCAGCATCCAGGCCCTGCTAGACCCTGGATGCAGCCCAACTGTATCACACCTTATCTTGAGAGCACCTTCCTACCACTCTGCCAACAGCTTCTGCTTTCACAACCTGTCCTTGAAACAACGGTTGTCAGCAATGGAAGGCTGCCGGGGGAGGAAACCTGATGAAATTCTTCTTCACCACAACTTGGAAATGGCTCCAAGCAGCACTAGCGTTCTGGAGATGTTTGCAGGCACCACAAGACACTCCAGCGTCATTTTTATGCTGCTTGAGAAGCTGGCTGCAGAGCTGTTTTGTAAAACACAGCAGAAGATACTGGGCCAAGAAAAATCAAAACAAAAGTTGACTTTTTCCAGGCAAGCAGGACGCTCAGGCCATTCTTCTATTTGGCGATGCTCCTCTCCACAAGGCCGTCTGGCCAACACCTGCTCCCTTCAAGACTTTAAAACAGTTTCTGTCACACTTCTTGGAGCCAGCAATGCTAACATGTTCCAGAGAATGGGTATCTCAGCTTACTATGATCATGCCTCTAAATCAACACTGTGTCCCCCAAACCAGAATGAATCTGGCAACACCCCACGCTTGCACATCTGGCATGGAGATGCTCTCCAATAGCTGTACCAACAGCACCAGCAGTCCAGCACTAAAACAGACCAGCCTTGTTTTAAGTATCGCGTTGCAAGCGCTTCTATTTGATTTCGCTTTAACACAATCTTCTGGCTTTTCCCCTTTCCTATGGACACATGACACTTGCATGCTCAGTCTCCTCAGAAGGATCAGGTAAGGGCACTCTCCGCTCCTGCTGTTCATAGCTTTCAGGTCTCCAGCGTACACCTGCAGCTACCTGCCGTGGTTCACGCTGAGAGTAGCTAGATCAGGACAGCTTTTCTGCTCTCAACAGACTGACCTGAGAAAAGGCAGGCACATCCTGACCAATTCCCAGAGAAGCTTTCACAGGGTCAGAGGAAGTAGCAGGCTGGGGGAGGTTTGATCGTCTTAATCTTTGGGGCTTGCAGGAAACGGCAAGCTAATTCCAGTCTGCCAACAACAACGGCAACCCGCTGCAGATTAATTTCTTCTCTATCAACAAAAGGACCTGGACACTGGAATGGCAAGTGACACATTAAAACATAAAATAAAAATAGTAATAAAAAGGAGGGAGATTTGCTGTAACCTCACTAACTGCTCATCAGTTTCTCCACGGTGACACGTGCTCAGGACAACAGCCCACATCTATTGAGGATTATCAAAAAAGCCCCAGCTGCCAGCAGCTCTACTGGCCCTCTGCCTCTGCTCTCAGGTTACATTCGAGGGGCACCCCTCAGGTGACCACAACTACATCTCCTTGGCTGCCAAACCAGAAATCCCTCTTGAGAACCGCTTGCTGCACGCACGTCTCTGAAATCCATCTCGCTATAGCGGTTTAGACCACTAGAGAAGCAACATCTCTGCACATTAACCCAGGTTGCATAATCATCCTGCATCAACATGGGAGGACAGCAACAGCAAAGCCAGCGAGCCACACGGGACACGTCCTTGCCTACTGCTCTGCTGTGGATGCTCCCCACCTCTTCTACAGCCAGGCTGCCACTGCAAAAGGACAAAGTTCAGTCGTTGTTCAGGACACGGCATAACCCACAGGCTGGCAGGCTCCTCTACACAGTTTGCACGGAGACATGTTACACGCCCAGAGGTTTTTTTGCCCTTGGCACAGTGGCAACCACCTCATGGAGTGCACGGTCTATTAATATTTTACCACCAAATTCCACTCTGTCTTCAAACTGTTTTGCAAGCAACCCAGATCAGACATGATGTCTCCCCAAATTAAGATATAAATGTCAACACGAGGCACAGCAACATAAGCATATTGTGCTTCCCCAGCAAGGACAAGGAGAATTTATTTGCTTTTGATCCCCCCTGCCATGTATCTCCAACACCCTTTTCTCCACCAGAGGAAGAAAACAACAACAAAATACTTGGGAGATTTCATATCATCATTATTCAAACAGTGATGAGGTAGCCATAAACACAGGATAAATGCTGAGTTCTCATAGCAACACAAGTAAGGAAATTAAACTCCTAGAAGTGTTCCTTCCTCAAGCCGCCGGCATTCGCCAGTCTCACACTAGCTGTGAGAACCAGCACCAACAATTCAAACCGTTTCTCACTGTCCCAACCGAACCAGAAATAAGGAAGAATTAAGAAGATGCTTCTTTCCCTATGGTTTCTACCTGAAACAGTATCTCCTTCGAGTAGGGGTTACAGCCTCACGAGAAACAGTTGACGCACAAACACATACACAAACATGCTACCCAAAAAAACTTCTCTTTCATTTCTCCATCTTCCTGTCACTGCCAGGTGCTTGAGAGCAGGCCCTCCCATGCGATGCAAACACAGAAACACATCTTGGTGTTTAAGCTGAGATTCTTTTGTCCAAATAACACAGCAGCTAAAAACAGTCTTTCCTCCTCCCTGGAGCAACCTCTCATTGCATTCACTTACGCAAGGCACCCTTTATTCATCCAAGGTCTGTAACGACTATCCAAATTCTTGAGCCCAATATTTGGCATGGAGAGCAGAACAGCACTAAGATATTCCCGAAGTCACCTTCAGCATCCAGTTCTGAGGATCCCATGGGGCAGAGGGAATCCAGATTACTCCCATTTTCCCTCCAAGTATCTCTGCTTGGGCAGCTTTCCGCACGTGTTTCCTTCTGCCCCAGCCCCCTACGCTGCACAAACAAGCCACTGCTGTTCTCCCTGAACAGGCTTTTGTTTTTCAACCCCTTCTTTTTTCTTTTATGCACTATGTCCTGTGTCAGGAAGGTAATAACTGACCAGGGTAAAGGACATGTTTACTGTCTCCATCCGTCATTTTTTCAGGTACATACACAACCCAGCCAGAAAAGCAAAGCAGGGGATTACCACGCAAAGAGATGCCTGCGCCTCACTCTGAGGATGAAGACCAGCCTCAAAGGCTCAGGTACATTACACCATTTACTTTTACACACCAAAACTACTATAACTTTCCCCCTGCAACATTATGCCTTAACATCAGGCTTTTTACATATCAGGTTCTATTTTTCCCATGTGAGGCCTAAATGGACAGCATCTTCCTCCTAGACAATCTGTAAAATCATACTCACTGATAAAGAAATTCCCAGCTTGTAGAATTTATTGAATCTCTCACACTCAGGTGTGATTTCCAGTATGTCTCAAAGAGCTTTGTTATGAACCAACATGCGATTGTCCCATGGCCGTCTCGATGTGCATGTCTGTGCCAATAGTTTAAATCACTTGATCTCTGAACAATCCTATGACTCATGACACATGCATCCCATAATTTATCACATTTGCACTGTGGAAATGCATCGGAGCAGCATCGTCTCAGCAACATTTACAAGTCACCTTGGCAACAAAGCAGCTTCACCACTGCTCTCAGAATGCCAGCAAAACCTAAATGAGATGGTTGAGAACTAAAGCACTTCTGCTCTAATCCTGGGCTTTAATTGATCATTAATTAGCTAACACTACTACCTCCCTTAAATCCAGCCTCTAAAAAAAAAGACCACCACCTTTTTTTACCCATTCCAGCAGGCACGATGAAGCTTAATAGACCCTGGGTACAGCAAAGTCACACACCACCACTACCAAGTGAGAGGAAAAGTTTAAGGAATCACACACTGTGCCTTCACTTGCTTCCAAAAGAGCCCGTACACGTGCTACACGGGTAGGAAAAGGAGCAAGTCCCAGAGCAAGCTAAATAAAGGAGCTTCCATCCCATCAGTAAGCATCACCTGCCTGTGTTAGCCTTTTGTTGTTGTTGTCATCGCACTGGTGGATTTAGAGGAGCCAAGGGGGCGAGCAGCTGCTAGAGCCCCGTTCAGCTCCTGCGCTCCATGCCAGGCATGGCTGCAGCCACGCTGAGGCAGCAGCAGAGGAGCCCTGCGAGCCGGCTCCGTGCCACGATCACAGTTTCGGTTGCGGTTTTCCTCTTCCCCGCCAACACCAAGCAGGTGAAGCGCTTGCGGCGGGAGTCGCACCTCACAGCCCGCCTGCTCGCTGAATTCCCCGCTCGCACACGCAAAGGCACGCCTCTCCGCTCTCAGCCAGCGCCGGACAGGCTCTACGTAAAACCAAGTGAAACGTCTTCTCAGCAGCGAAACTGCTAGCAGGAGGCAGGAAGGAAAAGGGTCGAGGTTGCAAACCACTAGATAGCTCCCGTTCAAGAGCTTTAAAGTCAAATGCACCGGCAGCATGTTTAGAAGCTGGAGGGAAAGGTAAGGCAAGAGGTAAGTAGCCCTGGCTCTCACTGGTGATAAATGAAGGGCAAGAGCATGCAGAGCACATCACCCCTTGGTCAGCTGCTTGGTGAGAAGAGATGCTGGTGGAGCTCAAGCCCTGCCAGAGCCCAAGCCACTATACTAGAGGCATTAAATAGGTGTGAGACTCAGCTTCCTGATTTATCAGCTGCTATCCTGAAGAGCAGGAGGTGAACCACCTCGATAAAGAACTTTTACTGAGACCCAATTGTGTACCAGTAAGTATTTGCTGCTGTACAGACAGGCATACAGGAGAGGAGCTCCCTGAGCAGAACACATCCATACTTCTAGGAGTTTAGACATTTGACCAAAATCTGAAATAGCCTGTTAGAGCTAATAAATGAGAGGAACAGTCTCACATAAGCCTTTCCTTGCTTCCAAGAGTCCCAAACACATTTTAGCTAGCAGAGTCAATGACCTCGCGAAATGATTGAAGACACACTGTATCACACACCATTATCATGATCCTTTTGCAAGGGTGTATCAACAATGATGCTCTAAAACTCTTCCTGCACCCAGCTCCCACACCCCCACCAGCATGCCCCATGCCCCCAAGCAGTCTCTCCCTCCCTCCACTGAACCCATCCCAGACACCCCATCCCCCTCTCCCCTGCTAGACCCATCTTGCCCTGCAGCCAGAACAAACTGGAAGGACCACACTGCTGCTGCTCTTTACACTTCTCAGCACACCCAGGGTGGGATTTAACAGAGGACATCATCAGGGCACCCTGAGCCCTCGGAGAAGCAAGGAAAGCTGCAAGGGGGAGAGCTAGGACAGCAGCCTGCCAAGCTCTTGGCTTTAATCTGGGTCCACAAAGGCGGCAGTGTCTTCCTCACTGAGGTTACCTCAATATAGCTTGGAGAAGAGAGAGCCTGCTCAGCTTTCAGAGGCTCAGCCTGCCTCTCCTCACCCTGGTACCTTCTTCACTTTCACAATTAAACTTGCCCTTTTGCCAGGCTGACTTTTAATGAGGCTGTGATTTCAGTGACAGCAATACTGAGGTGACTTGATTTAGGTGAGTAACCGAGCAAGTATGATGGACCACTACGCTCTCCGCCAAAAGCATTAACCAAAGACCAGAACAAAAATCCAAGGTTATTAGACTGCCTGAATGAAATTTTCTACTAGCCCTACACATGAATGTCCAAATACCGAAGAGCACACTTAACCAGCGAGTTACACAACGCGCACCGCGCACACAACACAGGCCACAGTGTGTTTCCTCCTGCTCCGCAGTACTTGCAACACGCTTATTTTTTCTGAGCAGTTCGAGCAGCATCAGGAGGAACCGATCCTTAATGACACAGGCATAGGGAAAAAACAAAGGGAAATGGATGGAAGGCACATGCTCAGCAAGCGCTCAAGAGAAAGAAGATTTGCTTTTCTTGCATAAGGTATAAAAAGCCCCTAATAACACTTATTTACGTCAAGTTTATCGTACTTCGAGGACAATGTTTCAAGCACACGGTTTCCATAATCATGTGACACCTTGCCACAGCCTAGAGGGAACAGTCAGCCCCATGGGAAATTCCACAGCCCCCACCTGCCTGCAAGGACCTGTGCCAGCCAGCCACCCGCAAAGCCTCTGGCCACTGCAGCAAGGCATTAGTCAGGCAGGCTAGCTTCTTGTTCCTTTTACAGCCAGCTTTCATTGGTAAGCCAGCCTGGCATATCATGTCCTTTCTCACTCCCCATCACCCTTGCATCCTTTATCCTTGATTTTCATGAAAGCTGCAATACTGGCATCTCCCAGTGCTACCAGCAACTTCAGGCTGCTGAATTTCTTCTCTCTACCACCACCTCCTCACTACATTTAAAATACAACCTTGGACCCTGGCTTTCACCGACTGATGAGGCACCCCATCCACTAAAAGAACATTCCTTTTAAGACAGTAACTTAGGCAACAGTTAACTATCTCCTGAAAACCAGGTGCAACCGTAACCAGTAACTTTCAGATCCCAAAACAAGCACAGAGAGCACCGTTTGTGGCAGCAACACGCCTGCAGAGTGGCTGAGGTCAGTGACTTTAACCAGCAATACTGTGAGAACACAACGATTACGCTGCCGGCGCAGCTTTGCGGCAAGCTGCCGCGGCACAGAGACACACGTTCGCGCTTCAGAAAGCCATCTAAATTTGCTTACATCTGTCATTGTCATTTTGGTCGGCAATGGCATCTTCCAGAGCGACAGACTTTGGCTTCTTTTCACTGTTTCCTTTCAAGTTTTCCCAATCTGCCTGGCTGAATCTGCAGACCTCTGAGTCTTTGGTAGCTGTTTGGCCTTCTCTCTCTTTCATCTCCAACTCTGAGAAGCGCATCATTGCACGCTAGAAAGAGAATTGATATGAAAAAAGAAGTCTTGCTATAAAAGCTCCTTCATTTACCTTACCTTATATGAAAGCATTTCCAAAGACAAATCGGCTCAAAACCAAGGTTTCAGGCAGACAGCTAGGGTAGGAGTTCAACACACACCTGACTCGTGTAAAACAGCGTTCTAGCATCTATATGCAAATAGCCACAGAATACTTTCATATATAAGGTGTGCATATATACATATATATAAAAATGAGATATATAAATGTATACTGTATATACAACAAAATCATTCCGTTTTGGAGGTAAAAAGAGACAAAAACAAAAAGAAAGAAAAATAAACAAAAAGCAAAAACACAATACAAAACCATACAATGAATAAAGACGACCATGGCCCACAAACTTCCCTTTGTGTATTTGGAAATGAAATTTAACTCAAAGGTTTATGTAAGAGTCTAGTAATAAAAATTTGAAGAACTGACCTCACAGTAAGCAGCAGGTAGACATAAAATACTGTCCTCTTGTAATCCTTCCATCTATGTAATTAAAATGGGCACTCAATGGATCATTTAGATAATTTCATCCATTTTTATAAGCATAAACCAATTCTTTTCTTAACAATGCAAAACAATTTGGCTTAACTCATCCCTTCATTAAAAGTAAAATACCTTAAAGATATTCCTACCCAGTAACTGTCTGTCATCCCTCAGCATCAACCTCAATACTGCTCCTACTCTTCCCTACGCGTTCACTTGGCGCAAACGTTGCCTGAGTCCCTCTACTACATGGCTGCGACTCCTCTCCACCAAGTGGCACGTTTGGCATACTAATGACAACTTCTGGGTACGCTCAGCCGGCTGGCACTGCTGGCCAGCTGAGAAACTACAGCCATCGCTAGCGCCGAGGTAACATGCATCCCTGTCCAACTCCCCTCCGCGACTGCACAAACATTTCACACGTACATTAACATTTCTAGCAGATCTTAGTTAAAGCCCTCTAAAGCTGACTAGCGCGTTTGGATGTAAAAGCCATACACACCACTCTTTACATCGTCCTCTCTCACTTTACTAACTTAACTGTGCTAGCTCAAACTCCTTCTGGCAAGTATGCCCTAACCAAAAAAGTGCTCTGATCTCCCCACCTGCGCTGCTTCTCTCAACTTTAATACTTGACTGCAACTTGCAACAGAGAAATAACGACAAGCAGCGCGGCGACCAATGGACCGCGCAAGCTCACCTGCAGCGCCCGCTGCTCCCGGCTCAGCTGGCTGGAGTCTGCGTACAGTTCAGTCGTCACAAACTTGAATCGATCACCTACATAACCGGCAGAGTTTGCAATCCTCTTGGCCAACTTAGATGGCTTGGGTTTCAGTATTTTGCCATCGGCAGATTCCGCATCATCTGCTCCGTCTTTGGTGTAGGTCTGGTTAGCATCGATGCTCGGTGGCGCAGTCCCCATGCAGAATGGCTTCGCGTCCTCCTGCACCTTGCCAAAAGCCAGAGCCGGAGCGTCGTTCTCGTGAGCACTTTCCAAGAAACCAGGTGAAGGCTGGACCGACACTCTCTCTTTAGGCTGGCTCACAGATAAATCTTCCTTCCTTAAGCTGAAAACCGATGAACTCTGGGCCTGCTTGAAATTATACGTTTCATGAAGATCATTATTTCTTCCTAACTCCTCTCTCATCACAATAAAATCTCTGTGCTGCGACGCCTGCTCTACCTTGTGCTTTGTAGGGTCATTAGCCTGATTACTGCTTTCCACAGCAAAGTTGGCTTTTGTTATGTTTGCTTCACTTTTAGCCTCTTGCTCATCCCGCAGAAGATCTGGGAAGATGTGTTTGTCATTTTTGGCTGAGTTTTTACCGTGGCCAGAGCTCTGGTGCAATTTCACGCTCTTATCACCAGGTACTTCGAAATGTATCTTCCCACTGCTCTCCAGTAACTCCGGCAACCGGCCCCGCAGAGCTGGATCCTCATAGCGAACTCTTTCGTGAGACCGTGACCTCCTTTCTGTCTTCTCCTCCTTATTGATCTCCAAAGCCGAATGCTGCAGCAGCATGGGGTGCACCATGCCCATCCCCAGCGCGTCCTGGTACGTCATGAATTCCCCTCGCCCTGCTGGCAGGCTGTAGGGAAGGCCAGGCTTGGGAGCCAGGTGACCAGGGTAGAGGCTGCCATTGGGCAGCAAGACGGGGTGAGGGTACACATGTCCTTTCGCATGGATGGAAAGAGGGCTGATGGCTATTCCCTCTGGCACTGGGTATGGGAGGTAGCTCCTGGGGTAGGGCAGAGGTGGGGAGCGAAACGTTTCATTGGGTGGCAGGAAGATGGGGCTGGAGGCCAGGGCAGTCTCACTCACTTTGAAGTTAGCTTCCTGGCTGCAAGATTTGGCCACTTTATTGCTGTGTTTCACAGGGGTGGCAACAGGCTGCTGCCCAACATGCTGTATGACTGAGGCAGTGCTCTCTGCAGAGCTTCTGGCCGTCTTGGTGCAATCCACATTGGCGTTGGGAGCTGGTGATGCCGACGCCGGACGCCCACCCGCCGACACCGTCCCTGAAACACTGCCAATGACCGCCTCTGTGCCACCCATCCTGGGACAGGAGGAGCTCCGCTGCTGAGGGATCACCCAGTCTAGCGCCTTGTTTTTCAGCTGGACATTCTTCCCACTCTCTTCGCCGGGGCTGGGACCAGGAACAATCCAGGAGGATGGTGCCGTGCTGATAATTTCAGGCCTGTAGATCGGACAGCCATTCCCCGGAGAAATGGCTTCTTTCGAAACAATGTCGCTGCTGGGCAAGTGCGTCCCTGCTCCTGCCCGGCCATGCACCAGCACTGTCGGTGCCATTTTTTTATTATGGTCCAACTTGCCAGCCGTTTCTGCATCGACGACTTTTGCTGACAAGTCCAGTGGTTTGTCAGTGACGTCTTTGGTTGGAGTCTGCTTTTCCAGAAGCGGAGGGGACCTGCTGTCTTTCCGGTCATGGCCAGCTTTCCGCACGTGGGGGGCAGCCGGCTGAGGTACCTCCCCAGCATCGCTGCCTTTCGGAAGCTTCCCATTAGGGAGGCGTGAGGATGGAAATTCACCCCCAACGTTCACATAGGGCTTTGGGAGGGTAACAGCAGAGGAAGGAGAGGTGGAGATCCTAGGGAAGTGTTTGTGGAAATCAGCATAGGCGTCCCCGACCTGGGTGGGCAGCGGGAGGCGGGGGGATGGCCGGGGTGAGTGCGGCAGCAGGAGTGCAGGGTCTGCTGGTATATTAGTGGGTGCCGGCTTGGCAGCGGGAACCCGAGGCTGCTTGCTGCTCTGGATGTGGGGGTAGGCGTGTGTGTCAACAGGGTTGCCAGGGCTGACCCCCATCTTCCATGACAAGCTCTTATCTGGACAGTGCACCAGAGGTGGGATTGCTGGTGAAGCTGAAGCTGTCGAGAGCCTCATGGGCGACGCCAACGATGAAGGGATGTGGGGGGCAACATAGTGGGAGGGTGGCAGGTACAAAAAACGTTCACCATTCGTACATACGGGCGAGTAAGCCAGGTGCTGTGGTAAGCTGTAAGTGGACTGCTGAGGTAGCAATGCCTTGTACATGTTCAACGAATACTTATTTGGTGAGTCAAGGAAAGGGTATATGGTGGGCGTCGTGCCCTCCATATAGGGGTTTACCCAGGGGAGCCTTAGGTAACTAGCACCATTGACGCTGAGGGGAGTCTGCTTGTCACCTGCAGCTCGGTCCAAACCCAGTGTCTCCCCTGTCGAGACAGAGTTTTTTTGTATTCCAGGTGGCGTTTTGTATATAGCGCTGAAGCCGTTTGGGGCTTTTCCAGAGACAGCTGCGTTGTCTACCGCTTCAGGGGGATTAGACTTAAACTGTATCTCTGGATTTCTTTCAGGAGTAAATCCAAGCCCAGATATCGAACTTGTAGCATCTCGTGATTTTTCCGAGCCGAGTCCACACAAACTGGAATAGACAATGCTACTGGGGACTCTGAGTCCTTCTCGCATGAGTCCAGACCTGTCCATACTCAGAGCTGCGAGACTGTCAATGCGATGTGCGGTAGTTGCATCCACCTTCACAGAAGAAGAAGTATGTTAACATTTCACTAATGTGACAACAGCTCACGCTACAGATACATCTCCAGTGCAAGCGCACGGTCCGGCAGGATAACGTACAGAGGCTGACCATGCTGGGCAAGGGGAGAACAGGAACAATACACGTCATTGAGAACATCAGTACCAATCTCTCCGCATCCCAAGTTAATCAGCTAGAAGCAAAGGTGTGAGGACCAATTGCTCAAGAAGCCAGAAGAGGCTCAGAGACTCGGTGACACCGCTCCTGCAAGGCAAGTGGCTCCTCAGCCCTACCAATGCCAGAGCAAGAAGATGGAGGGTGTGGGATGGAGGGTGGGGAAGGCAAGAGAAGGGGAAAGGGGAAAGGGGGAAGGGGAAGGGGAAAAGGGGAAGAGAGAAGGGAAGCTCTCCTCCTCCTCCAGGACCTCTCGCTTCCCCAAAGCTCTGCTCCAGGGCTCGCCACTGTCACACAAGTCAGGGGCAAGGCATCTGAGGACACAGCACAAGAGAGATCTGCTGTTGAATTTCCTCTCCACTTGCCACTCCCCAGGTACACTCAAAGAAGGAGAAAAACAACAGAGTTGCTGAATCGCTTCTGTACTTAACACTAACATGAATTTTTTGTGTATGTTGCATGGTATTATTCGTAACAGAGCAAAAAAGCATGCTGTCATGTAACACCACAAAGTCAGCAGCAAGAGATTAACAGAATAAATAAACAAAGCCCCATTTCACTGTTTCACAGAAACAACATCGTGTGCCCAACACCTGGACAGAGTCACCACAATTTCTCATGTAATAACACACAGACCTCTGGGTAGGAGTTGGGGTGGGGACGACAGGCACAGATTCACTGCAGCATTGAGCTAATAACTTCTTACCACACTGTGATTCAGGTGATTTTCTTCTCTTAACTCCAGTCTGCTTTTCGGTGCATCGCCATCGTTAACCGGAATTTTCCTATTAAGAAAAAGACGCTTACTATTAAAAAACATTCTGGGCATCTCAAATCGGTACAGGATCGTACCGCGTCCGTATTTTGATTCCCCTACAGAAATCTCATACAATGCCGTATTTATTCTTATGTGTACCCGTGCACAGCAACTACTTTAGAAAGCAAAGACTGGTTCAAAGTAAGTGTAAAGGGGTTTGACACCAAGAGCACATCAAATACAAGCAGCCTCTTCTAATGCAAGTGATTTTTGTAAAGGTCTTCTCTTTTGCCCCTTTTCATTTTTCTCATGGGGTCCCTTCCAACCCCTAACATCCTATGAGCCTATGATCCTATGGGACAAAATATCCCATTTTCAACATACCCTGTTTGTGTGCAATCCATGAATGCTGCGAGGAGACAATTACAACACACATGCTGATATCAAGAATGTTGGCTGTTCCATGATGAAGAGGGAGCTGCACCTCTGTGCCACAACGGTGTTGCAGCGCTGGGGCTAGTGACCACAAAAAAGCACCAAAACTGAATACACCTTAGTGCCAAATTTTCCAATCCCTTGGATAAAATCACTGAAATAGACTCACAGAATCATTCAGGTTCATTGGGATCATCGAGTCCAACCACCAACCCTACTCTACAAGTTCACTCCTAAACCAGATCCCTCAACATCACATCTAAGCAACTTTTAAACACATCCAGGGATAGGCACTCAATCACCACCCCGGGCAGCCCATTCTGGTGCCTGATCACTCTGTCCTGGAAGAACGTTTTCCTGATGTCTAGTCTACCCTGTTGAAGCTTGAAGCCCTTCCCTCTGGTTCTGATGCTAATTACCTGTAAGAAGAGACCAGCACCAACATCTCTACAGTATCCTTTCAGATAGTTGATGAGTTCCTGTGTGATTTGGTTTAGGTGATCCTGCTGTTGCAGGCGGATTGGACTAGATGATCTTTCGAGGTCCCTTCCAATCTGTAGTGATTCTATGATTCTATGAGTTGTAGAGAGCCTTCTACTCCTCAAACTAAACAGCCTCAACTCCCTCCATCTCTCCTCATAAAATCTATTTTTCAGGCCCTTCACCAGCTTTGTTGCCCTTCTCTGCAGTTGTTCCAGCACCTTGATGTCTCCCTTGTACTGAGGTGCCCAAAACTGGACACAGTACTCAAGGTTCAGCCTCACCAGTGCTGAGTACAGGGGGACAATCACCTCCCTGCTCCTGCTGGACACACAGTTTCTAATACAAGCCAGGATGCCACTGGTCTTCTTGGCCACACATGCACCAAAAGGAAAGTTTCAGCGTTACCCAAAAGAACTCCTTAAATAGGCCCATCATCACCTTAACGCAAACATCTTTCTTTAAGAAAGACTGACGTTTTCTGCAAGTAGAATGCCAAATTATCATCCCTAAGTAACCTGCAGGAAAAGTGGGGAGGAGGATGTGAAAGGAAAGTGAGACCTTTGTCCATTTTCTTACAGCTTATGTTTGCAAACAGCATTCCTTGGGAAGACCAAAAACTTGCAGCAGTTTCTGTTCAGCAGTGTTTTACTTTTTAAGAAGCTGGATTTAAAGGAAAAGGACACTGGCCAGCATCTCCGTCACCTGGCTGAAATTATTAAAGACTGTAATTTTAGCCATGGAATTGAAGACATTCAGTACAAGGGCAAGAGAACTTCACTTGTGGGAAACAGAAAGGCCACTGTTCCTATTTCACAGGACAAGCTGCTCGTCTGAAGGAACACCAAGCCACAGGCCAGAGCCCCTCTGACACAGTCACCACAAGAACACGTGCACTGTTTGGTTTCATTCCCCTCCACAAATACAAAATAATAAATTAATTGTAAAAGCGCATTTAAAGGCTGCTTTGGGGAGTAATCTCTTTAAGGCCATCCCCGCTTCACTGACCCAGGTTGCCTGTTAAATAGTACATCAGTGGCTGCTCCACCGCTNCCCGCCCTCCCTCCAAGCCAGGCTGATCTCAATGCAAGGCAGCAGCTATCTGCTCCAGTATTAGGGAAGCGAGCAAACTCTGAGACCTCACGCTGCAGAATTACAGTGTGGTTTAACTTGCCAGAAGCTTAAATATTTACCTGTCTTCATTAATTCCACACATGCGGACCCTTTCATTGCTCATCCAGCTATGAACGTTGCCATACAGGGGAGTTGCAGAAAGCATGACGTCTTCTTAAAAAAAGCCGCTTTTCTTCACAGTTTTATATTCTATTAAAAAAAAAAAAGGAGGGGGGTGGGAAGTTGAGCAGATTTGTCTAGGAGAAAGTGCAAACATCACAGCGGAGCAGCCAGCCTCCCTCCGGGTAATTAATAATGAATGCAGGATTGGTGCGGGGAGTGAGCTGCCTACGTTAACCGCTAAGGGAGATACCCTGCAATAAAGGAGCAAATTGAGGGCATTTATAGGTCAGAGGAGATGGATCTTTTCCACAGCGCACATCCAGAAAATTAAGAATCATTCCAAGCTATCGACATATAAAAGTTTCTCTGTGGCATTTCATTTCCACAAGAAATGACTCAGCTGGCCAAGTATACACCAGTCCCCAAACCTTAATCTCACAGAGTCTGAAGCAAGGAGGGAGGCCCAGAGGTCTCAGAAACACGCGGAACTACCCACAGGCTCTCACAAAACGCCTGCATCAGGAACGCACAGGAGCAGGATGGCCTCACAAGAAAGGCCACGCTGGCTGCTGATAAAGCTTTTATGCAAGGACTGAAAACTGAAGAGACGCTGTTAGAGAAGGGATCTAAATAAAAACCTCCCCTTTAGCGTCTGCACATGACTAAGTTGGAGAAAGGGGTTAAAAATAGTAAGTGGGTTGGCGAGCTCCCCACCCCTTGATTTGATTAAGCACCAAGCCCTGGTGGCTTCTGCATCGGGGCTGCTGCTGCTGCTGCTGCTGCTGCTGCAAGTGCTTTCAGTAATTCAATGATGCCTGTTCACTCCAGGGAAAGAAATCATTAGCGGGCTCGCTGGAGAAGTATTAGCAGTCCAAGAGGATCGGCACCGTGTGCAGCCGGAGAGGCAGGTGAAAGGTAACTGCATTTTCACATCCAGCCGTGGAGAGGGAAAGGCTTTTGGTCCCCTCTGCCTTGCCCGACGCCACCTCCACTCACATTAAATTCTAGTTTGCTGCATGAGCGAAGCGTCAGGACAAGCTGCGTTTTATTAACAGGATTATCGCGGTGCATGATTTATTCCAGTGCAAGATTTTAATTGCTCTTCGGAGGTTGAGTCGTTTCTTTTGACTGAGCTTCAGCCTGCATCCTGCTGCTAAATGCTGGGTTAATAAGTAGGGGGAGCCTTTAATGCACAGGATATCCCTCAGCTCTTCCTCTCTCACAAAAATAGAAGCCTTTAAGCAGGAGGCATGATACTCCTTTTACACACACACACACACAGAAGCCAGTAACGTGTGATTGACCACTGGGAGTTTAATGCCTAACGTCTCCCAAAGCATCCATGCTTCCCCAGCAAACTCATTTCCTTTATCAGGCTACAAAATATGCAAATTATCACTTTGACATTTAATGGGGAAGAAGCCCAGATTGGGCCTTTAACACAACACTTCACACAGGTTCAGGGAGGTTTAAGAACTGAAGCAGCAGGAAAGCCTTGCTCCCCAACACTTTCTTCTCCCCTCAGAGAGGCCTTTTGTGCAAAACTCCACGTCTGGAACAAATGTGTATTAATGAAACAGCGTGTTGACCCTCCTCTCTCCAGAACAGTTAGCTTTCCCTAATGAAGCCCACAAAAATTGCTGTGAGGAAACAAAAATCCACAGAGATTAGATACCGCGCTATCATTCAAAGGAGTTATTTCACTGGAAAGACGCTTTCTGGACAGATTTACTGTTTTCCAGATGCGCCGCTCGTAACGTTTTCAATAGCAGCAGCAGCAGCAGCATGGAGAGAGTGATTTAGGGTTTTACATAAGGTTAGTAGCCGCCCCGTGCACTGCCTCATCTATGAGTGATGGACACTGCCTTGGAGAAGACGAGCCTCGGCAGCGCATGGTCCCACTCCCACCTTTCCTCTGGGGCCGTATGAGGCCAACCCAACTCCTCTGAGGGGCTGCCTGCTCCTGCCTGGCTTCCTCGGTGGAAGTGTATCATTAAGATAAGGCGAGGTGCCTGAATTAGAGCACATCAATCCCATGACATGTGCAGATAGCGAAACGCTGAAGTTGCACGGGCGGCCAAGACCTTCCCCGGGCGGCCAAGACCTTCCCCAGTCACAGCGGGTGATCTGGAGGCCCCACGACCCACCACCGCTGAAGCAAGGTAAAGCCTGCTAGATTGGATTCTATGATCTTAAAGGTCTTTTCTCAACCTAAGCAATTCCAACTTTTCCAAGGCACAAGTCATGGGGAGGCGGTGGGGACGGCCCAGGGCCCACCCGGGTGGGTCAGAGCACATGCACAGACGGCTGCCAGCTCCTTCCCCAAAGCCGTCCCATGTGTGAGGTTATAATCGCCGTCCTGATGAACTTCTTGTGAACCGTTTGGCAGTGGAGGTCTGCTGAAGGAGCACCGGCGCCACTGCCAGCCGTAATTTCATTGCAACGAGCAGCAGACTTTTAACTCTTCGTACGCCCTGTCCCTCCTCCTTTTTTCCCTCCCGCCTAGCCGTCCGGCGGCTCAGTGAGGACTCCAGCGGTTCGGCCAAACGTCGGCAGCTGTTCAAACCCTCAGCGATGCGGAGCTGGGGGTGGGGAGGGGTAAGATCTGGGGGCACCACTCCTATTTATACCCAGCTTCCGCGGGGGCGGGTGCAGCCGGCCTCGTTATGCAACCCCGACGACGGCTTGAGCGTCCCGGCGCACAGAAAAAACCGAGGACACACGTCTGTCTCTCCCCTTCCTTCTCGCCTGAGCACTGCGGTCCGTCCAGTCCCACCTGCCCCCCTCCCGCCGCTGTCACCGCATCCCAAGTGAGCCGCAGCTCTCCTCCTCCCGCCTCCCCGTTGCACTGCGGGGCGCGGAGCGGGGTTGTGCCGCTGGAGAGCGCCCGGCATTTCCTCCGGGAGGTGTCTGGCCGATAAAGCCATTTGTAGCTAAATATAGACGGTGATGCACTGAGAAGGGAGACCGGGGGGGGGGGCGAGACGCGCATCGCACAACGCGGTTCCACAGCGATGCCGCCGTGTGAAACCAGTTGTGAAAAGCGCCTGCAAGCACTAACCTGCTCCCCGGCGTGATGCCGAGAGGGGCCCCAGCGTGCCCAGCCGCGCCGAGCTGCGAACACCCACCGCCCCCCGCGCTGCCCCGCCGAGGCTGGCAGACACACACACGCACACGCACGGCGTTGCTGCTCGGGCAGCTGATTAAAAAGGGAAACGTTCGGGTCTCCCTCGCAACGTCAACAGACTTTTGGCAGCCATTGACGACAGCAGCAGCAGCAAAGTTTTGTTAACACGCTCCTGGCGTAGAAACGAGAAAAACCCGATGCCCGCGGGAAGCTGGAGAGCGGGGAGGGGACGGGGGGGCGGGGGAGGAGAGGAGGAAAGACACCACTTCTCCGTGCCTCGGGGGGAAAGGGGAGGGGAAAGGCAGCGCTGCCCACGACAATCTCCTTTCCTGTAGTCCCCCAACGCCCAGCTTCGGGGTGCCAGGCGGTGAGTGTGCGAGGTGAAAGTCTCTCCGCGGCGGGGCGGGGGAACATGGAGAAAGCCCGTCGGTGCCGTCGGCTGCAGTGAGCGAGGAAGCGGGGGGGCAAGAGAAGGGCAGCGGCGCACGAGTTCCCTTTTGGCGCCTTTTACTCTTTTCCACCTCCGAGCCCCGGCTGGCAGCTCGCCAGTTTCCACTGCACAAGCCACAGAGCCGCCAGCAGCAGCGCAACGGCAGCCGGCGGGGAGGGCTACCCGGGGGACCAAAAAAAAAAAAGAGAGTAAAAAAAAGAGAAGCTTGCTAACATCAGTGGCACCGACGGAGCGGCAGGCAAACAACCCGGCCTTTCGGAAATTAAAAACTATGCAATAAATTACCCGTCTCTGACACACGCTGCACACACACACATCGCTGCCCGGTTCCAGGCCACTGGCAGGATCATTTCTAGATTTGTGAAAATCCCTACGAGAGGAGTGAAAAAGCAATCGGGGACTCGCAGCGATCCACTTCGATTAGTCCTCAGCCCGTTCATCTCAAGCTTGATTTAAAGTGCAACGCTCGTACAGCAGTATGTGTAATCTTAAATACGGGCAGCTACTTATGAATGCATGTAGGTACCTCATTTATCTCGTAGCTCCGACTTACGTATTTACGAGTTATAATAAACAATGACCTGTGCCACGGCTGGAAAGGAGACTTTAAAGACACTGTAACGCAGCACCACTTACCACGCAGATACAAAGCTCTGGCAGCAGCCAACGATCTAATATTAGACAAATGTATGACGAACAGGGTGGCTGCAGCTTTTTTTACATTTTCATATGTATATATATATATATATATGTATTAATGTGTATCTACAGTGGGTTGTCTGGTGTTTTTTGCAGTCTCCACATGGCATCACCACTAGCGACACATTCTGTAAACCAGAGAGGGAAGCTGCAGACTAAGTAGCCGCCGCACGGATCCACGGATTAGAGAAGAAGTTTGACCTTTACCCGGGACGTGTGGCATTTCATTTAACCATAAAGCTCAGCACAATGCGCCAGCGAGATCGCTAAACCGATTTAAAATACATATTGAGTCATGCACGACAGCAGTGCATTTCGGTTTAGGCAGGCAGCGCAAGGGGG
>VXBP01007295.1:0-87421 GCA_013400115.1 Rhinopomastus cyanomelas
TCCGATCCGTAATGATTCTATGATTCTATATAAATATTTCTTTCTTCCTCAGAAGCTGCCTTGGCTCTGTCATGAATTTCATATTAATATTAAATATTATATAAATACTAAATATTAAATGGGGGGGGTGATTTCAGATAACTCTTAAACTGCATAGAACTCTTAGGAAAGATGTCTGATTTCCCTTCTCTCTTATTTCTCAAAAAAACCCCTAAACACCTGATGCCCACATGACAAAGTCTAGAGCTGTGCTATGTGATACTGTGCTGGTTTTTCAGCAAGTGTCTTCTGTCCAGCTGGAGGTTGAAGCTGCTCTGATCACTCATTGGATGTGTGTGTGTGGTAGCAAAGCGAATGTTCAGAACTTCACAACTGTCCACAGTTGCAGATGAGTACACTACATAATATCTCCTTAGCATGTATAAAATGTACAACATATATAAAATTATGTCTCCTTAATGTATTTACATCTCCTTAGCATCCTTGGTTGAGTCCCCATTGTGGTGTGTGAGGGCTTTCTTTCAGTGCTCAGCTGCCGTGCCACTGCTGCACTGTCTCTTGTAGACGGCTTTCCCTCGGCAGGGAGAACTTTGGAGGTTTCATGCTAATTCTCAGAAAGAAGAGGAAGGGGGAAGAGAATTGAGGACAGAGTGAATCCAAGCAGCTGCCTTTTCCCTTCCATGTGGTGCCTTCTTCCATTTTTTTAACTCTGCACATTTTATCCTGTGCAGTCTATTCAATAGCAGAGAACAGGCAGAAGCTAGAGTGAAATCTGACTGATTTGGAAGGCAGGAGCACAGGCAATAAATTTTTCAGATCCACATTATTTTTCCTGTCCTCCTTCATTTTTTGCAGTCTTAGCCTTGAAGTGCATCTCAAAAAAAGGTTAATCTTGTCAGTTAACTCAACAGCGCAAATTCTAATCTTGCATTCTAAGCATGAACAACAAAGGCTGTAGTGTAGAGAAAATTAGAGATGAGCTCATTTTTCTTTATTCTTGATTATAGAGTTCAGTGCTTGTGCTGCTCCCTTTGCTAAAAGAGCCCTGTAATCACCCTCTGCACTTCCTTTTTATGCTCTCCCACTACTTGATTAAGAGCTCATTAAAGTGCACACCTGCAGTGTCTTTACCCTCAACTGGAGATTTTAACCCCCTACTTGTAGGCAATTATAATACAGTCTGTGGATTGCTTGACATCAGCTGAGTAGAAATGACAGTAAAACTTACTGATGAAAGTACAACATCTCTATGTTTCAAACCCATTTCATAAATAGGAAGTAAATGGTGCTTTTGTTGAGCACAGGAGAAATAATGTTCACCATGACTTTCTGAGTGGATAGAACAGAGTTAGGGTGTCAGCTGATGTGCTACTGTAGTCTACAGTGAACTAAATAGTGTAGAATATATATACTGTATAACTGTGGTGGGGTGATGCTCCCATTTTCATGGTTGGGGACCTGCTCTAAGATTTACGTTGGGTGTAACTTACAAGTTGCCACCATTTAAAGACTTTTTATAGAATGTCCCTTCTTGACCTATGAGCTTGGGTTTGTCTTGATTCTGGTTTGTTTTGGAGAATCTTTTGCAAGTCACATGAATTTAAGGGCTTTTTTTCATGATGCTTTGGTAGAGGTTCCCTAAAGAGAGCGCTGCCTTTGCTCTCTTTAGTACTCAGCAATGTTAAAGTAGCAGACTAAGTATGTAGTATTCACTACGTATCTGTACTTCATGTCTTTTGGTTTATTTCACCAGTCATAATGTTCCATAATCTGCCTACACTTACTGAGAGAGGCAGCATGAACCGTGAACCTACGGGATCTGACCAGTATGAACCTCAGAGCTGAGTGAGGTTTGCCTATGAGCTCTGAGACTAGAGATAGTTTTTCTTACATACTACATATGTCTGTCCACGTGTAGCATTTAACACACCCATAGCAAGGTTTTATAATGCTGCTTTTTTCTAAACTCTGTTACTGTCACTGTAAGATCCCAAAGGTAAAGGAGCTGCAAGAAATGATGGTTTAGCATCCTAAGAATGATTTTTACCCTGTGCATCTTTACAGTGCACTTCACACACTTTTTCTGGCTACACTGAATACACTTTATGTAGCACTGCCAGAGAGTAATTTCACAGTATCACAGTATCACAGTAATGATAAGGTTGGAAAAGACCTTAAAGATCATCCAGTCCAACCTAAATCCAAATAAACCCAGTAATCCTAACATCTAATTTGAGTGCTTCTTCCTATAAAGTTTAAAATGAGAACAACATGGGGGATGGCAGGAGGGCAGAAAGGAAAAGGAGGTGATTGCAGGCACAGCGCTGAGCAGAGGGACAGCAGGACACTGTCCTGCATCACACACAAGATGGGTGAAAGGAGATGATACAGAAATGGGAGCAGAAGTCTAGTTTACTGCTTTGGATAGCCCAGAAAGTGATTTGTAGCCTTGATGTCAGAATATTAAAAGCAGACGTAGCTGCTGTGTATTCTCTCTGTACTTATGTTGTGTTTACGTGTGTGGTTTTATCACACATGTTGCAGGGTAGGCTGCATTAGTGGTGGCATGAATTTGGGACAGGTCACAGGGCATGAGGCTGTAAATGAGCTTTGCACTTTCTGTAAAATGAAGGGCTATAAAGTTTGTTGAATTTTCCAGCTGTGTAAAATTTACGAACAGTTGGCAGAACTGCGTGAATATTACTTTGCTGTTGTTAACAATTTATGTGAAATTGTTCTCTTTTGTCCCTTTGGCTACTCGTTCCACTGGTTCAGTCAAATATCTGCTGAAATAAAGCTCTCCCAGTGTGGCACAGTTGCTTCATAGCATGAACAATATGGAGCAGAACATATATAACTTACCCAAATAATAACTGCCAAGTGCCCATTGACTTTAAAAGGTCACTGACTTGTGCAGAAATTTGAAAGTTGTCTTAAGAGTGGCCTAAACCAGTTTTCTCTGCCTACTTGGAATACAAAAGCTTTAAACTATGTTATACTTGGATCCTATTAATGCTAAGTATCTACTCCAAATTTCTTTGGCTTGGTAGGGAAATTGTTACTGTTAGCTCTGGCGTATAGAGTGAGAGAGAAGGAAGGTGGAAGAATGTCAAGTGGCATGACCAGACCTATGTGATGGCACAACAGTTCAGCATACACAAGTTTATGGACCCTTCCTCAGTTCTGTAATAGTTTTTCTTACCAAATCGGCTACACTAAGGAGTTCACAAACTCATGGAAGGTTTTATTGAGAACTTGTCCTACTTTTTATTTCTTTTGCAATCAGTTTTAAAGAAGTGATCTTTTCTGGGAAACCTAGGCGTTATTTAGATGGATTTTATACCAATATTGAAGGTAGCTTTATTTGTGAGGGCATTTGTGATAACTGTGAACCAAGGTGTACCTCCAACATTCAATGTTGCGTCAGAAGTTCTAGGGCAACAAAAGTGACAATTAAGTACATTTTCTTAATGTTGCCCATATTATGGCTCATCCAGTCTACATCTTTACCTAAATATTTTGGTTAAATCGATTAATATTGATGCTGCAGTGCAAAGGCTTGTTCTCTGACATGCTCTGTCTGTAGGCTTTGATGACGGTGATTCTTCCACAGGAATTGGAAGGGACCTCGAAAGATCATGTAGTCCGATCCCTCTGCCACAGCAGAATCCCCTCGATCTTTGCTCATGCTTCTCCTGATGACTTTTGTCCTCACACTAGAACTTCATGTACGCGTTGAATCACTCAGGATGGTGTTCTGATGATTTCTTCTGAATCAGAAAAATAAGATAATTCAGGAAAAGCAAGACACAGGCTGTTGCCTGGTAAATGAGATGTGCTTGGAAATGCCAAGAGAAGGAAGGCCCACCACTTCTTTATTGTGCCCCTCTGCGTGACAGCCCTGCGTGGTGCTTCTGCAGAGCTGCTGCCCTGGTCTCTGCTCATACTGAGCAGCACTTCGGGTGATTCTTCAGTACTTCTATTTAATCAGAAAGGAGTTCTTGCCCTATTCACATTATACCTATGCTGAGAAATGAGGCAGGTATTTTCCTCCATAAAATTCTGCCAGTGTTAATTGTCTGCCTGTTTGATGACAGGTGAATTCAACAAACACAGATGTTTGCACTGGTCGCAGTAGAACCTTTTCAGAATTGGTTCTTAACATAAATCGGTAATTGGTGCAAAAAAAGAGAGATGCTGCTTTTTGAAGACCTAGTGCATTTTGAATGCATGCATCAAATACAATTTTAACACCTCATTCTTACAATGTAAAAATGAAATCTCAGTGTTACAGCTCTGAATTCCATATTGGAAGTACTTTGTCCTTGACAAGTTGCTAAGGGCTGTCTCCCACAGAGACTCAGTAATAACTGGCTTTAAAAAACAGATTAGCACATGTGGTGTTTCATGGAATGGGGCCTAATCCTGACTATGACTTTTAGGTTACGCAGTGGTGCAAATGCTAAATAAGATGAGAAGTAAACCAGAAAAAAACCAGAAATCTCCTGAGGTAACATCAAAATTGTGGTAGTAAGAGGAATATTTTGAAAAAACAAATAAAATACCAAAACACTCTCTTCGTTGTGGGTTGACATAACTTTTTAATTGTGCTCCTAAAAGGTGCAGCATAGCAAAGTAGTTGTTAAGGTCCCAGAAGCAGCTGTTGTCTTTGAACATAACTGCTAGTTATGGCGGTGTTGTCATGTTTGACTTGCGATGTTACAGTCCTAGGCAATGATAGGCTTTGCTGAAGCTGCTTGCTCCTTTTCTATAGATGTGATTCTGCAGCTTGCCTTGCAAGGGACCCACAGCTTGTTAGCTCACCTCCATCAAGTAGAGCTGGAACCCCATAAAAGAAGTGCCCCTGCCGTAGGGACCCACCACACATGCAGGTGTGTGCTCTGGCAGAGGCTGTGCAGTGGTTTGCCACTGGCTGCTGTTTCAAGGTCAGTAAGGAAGCTGAGGGCACCTACTGCTTGCTGTGGGGTCTCTTCCTTCTGTAAATCCCTGAAGACCTCAGAAAAGCTCATATTGACAGCTCCACCTTGGAGTCATCAGTGTCGTTTTTGTGATTTGCTGCTGCCATCATTCCAGCTGTAATTTCCCAGTGTCATTTAAAAAGCAGTGGGCTAATGCTGCTGCTGTTGTGCTGGCATGGAAAGGAGTTATTTCTAGTGACCAATACCCTCTGTAAGGCAAGTCATCTGAGGTATGTTCACTGTTCATCACCTGCTGTGCTTTTAGGTTGTCAGGCTTTGGATCTGACAGGGTAAACATCCATCGTCTTCTCTGTCTTTTATTTTTCTTTGAGACAGCTCTAATCAGCTGCTTTGTGGGATCACTGTGGGGATGCACTCAAGAAAGAAAACATCAGTGGTAAAAGGAGTTGTATTATCCTGGATAGGGTGCCACACTCAAACTCACCTTTGCAGTTGTTTGTGCTTACTGATCACTGTTATGGCATTTTCTGAGGTTATTCTCATGCCCTTTGAGCAGCAGCTGTCTTTCTACTACCTTCCCAGCATGAGCCTTCCCAGACCAACAAGGCAAGTGCTGCTGGATAAAACACTCTTGGGGGGAATGGGACAAAGAAAAGCCAACTGAAGGATACAACTTTTTTGAAAAGCAAAAATTCTCTCTCTCTCTGACAAAATTCTGAAAAATAGGGGACCAAACCCACAAACTGACCACTGGCAGAACTGCATGCCACTACACCAGAATGAAATGACATTGACAGGGAATCTATTTGTGTGCATTTGTGCACAAAAGCATGTCCTGTAACAGGGAACGCGTACAATAGCGCAGGATTTACCGTTATAATTGTTGGTGCCAACACAAAAGTTACACAATCAGTAGGGACACTCTTTCATCATCTAAGTCATTGACTTTTATCTGCAACGGTGTTGAATGCAGAGCACATCGCATGAATTCCATCGTTACTTTTTGTGTTTCAAAGTACGGTAGAAATCTTGTCTGAAAAATCAGATCGAAGGTTGGAATTCAAAGAGGCCGCACAGGTACAGTCAGGAGCCAAAGCATATTTTTATATTTTAACCTTATATTTATATTGAAAAATATTTTCTTTAAGTGTAAGAGATTATTATTGCATTTAAACAAAAACCCACAGTCATTACACTGCAAAAATGATTGACACTGAGTTTTAGCCTTGGCTTTTAAAAAGCTTTCACTGCTTATTCAAGTCAGAGTTCAAATGCTGCTTTGATCTGAATGTCTATTTTTGGGTTGGTATAAACAGAAGCACATAGAGAACCTCTCGCCTTGCATCAAAACTTGTGTTTTCTTTTTTACTTTCTTTTAATTTGAGAACACTGTTATTTCAAGGAAACCTTCACAAATCTTGCATAAAAACTCATGCTTTGATTGGAGGCGATTTTTTTTGTCTGAGACTCTGACAGTGGAATCAAATGCAGTTAGGTCTATCTAGTGATACTTTTCCCTCTCTTCTTGTGGATTTTCACGGATTTCTAATATGATTAATTGCTAAACCTTTAGGAAACCAGATCCACATGCTTATACAGTCCCTAAGAAACTCATCCTGCCTCAGGCAAGAAGGAACAGCTAAGCAGAAATGGCTGTGCATAGCCCGAATACCATCCTTAACTCAGCTGGTTGCTCAGCTCTACCAATCCCTGTGGAGAAGTGAGGCTTTTTGATGGTCTGTATTTAGCAGTGATATAATCCTCTTGCCTTTGAGAGGAGGAATTTGTGACTACTTCTTTTCTGCCTACCCAGAGCTACCTGGCCAGGTTATAAACCCAGCACCTGTCAAAGGCCAGCCACAAAGCAAGAGATGTAATGCCTGAGTAGTCAGAGTGGAGCTTGCCCAAATACTCTGAGTCTCTAAAGCCTTGTGATGTGATCAGATCTTTGGGATGTAACCCAGTACTGCGAGCTGCAGTCTTTGAACATGCTAAATAGCAGAACCTTTAAAGTTGTCTTGTCAGAAGTCTCAGGTGACAACTGCAGAGTTGCTTATGAATGAAAAGTCTCAGTCTCAGGATAAGTGTTTAGCGTGTTGTGCTCTTTGTGCGTACCCTGATAACTGGGTGGCATGCTGACCCCATGTGAAGCACTGCAGGGATGAAGAGGAACACCATAGTAGTTGAAAGTGCTGTACAGGGGCTCTCCAGCAGCCTCTTCAATGAGGAAGAGTCCAGCCATCAAGGGTTTATAGGACATGGATAACCCAGCCTGGTTAGTCTCACCAATGAGTTCTGGGAGGTGTGCAGATGCCTCTGGCATGGTTTGGACATGCTTAGCAAGAAATCAGTCTCTCTCATGTGTCATGGCTCAGGCAAGCTGGAGAGCTGAGCTGGCAGCAGACCGAGATTGCTGTATCTCTCCTTCAAGCTGGAAGCGAGCAGCTCCTTTGTGCATGAGTTCATGTGCCCAACCAGGTTGGCTGATTAAAATAAAATTAAACTATGTCGTGCAGTGGAACAGACAGTAAACTCTCAAGTATGTCCTGTGCTTCACACTGAAAATTATGAGGGCAACCGATACATAATGTTTAGAGTTGTATTTGAACACTGCTGTCACGGGTGTACACTGCCTTACGGTGTATTTCTACCTGCCTGTGTGTCCTCCTTGCCTGTGACCTCAATTGATTCTTTCACTTTCCACATTGTTAACAAAGTGGAAATGACTTAAGTACAAAGTCAAGTCATATTACTGGAATGGTGTGTGTTGTTATTAGCATGTTATCTCATTTGCATAATGAAATCAGATGGCTTTAGAATGTTTAAGCTTTTTTATTTTAGACGCAATTGTCATTGTGTCTCTCATTGTTAACGAAGAAAATGTTACAAGAATAATGTGTATGAACTTTTGGAATGATTGATTTAAAATTAAAAGCCAGAGCAAATTAAATGCCATGTACTGATGAGAAGGACAAGAATGGTTTTACAACTCATTTATATAGCCTCAAGCTTATTTCTGGTTCTAATGTTAAGTAAGACTAAAGGCTTAAGCTATGATGGACATGCCTTATGGAACACTCAGGTAAGTTTTGCGTAAACTAGCCTTAAGAGTGCCGTTGAGGATAAGGATTGACTTATTCCAAAAATTCATACTTTCAAAATCCATGTTTTCTGTTTAAGTGTTTAAACAGAATTACAAATTATTATGAAAATAAAGAAAATATCTACAGTATCAGACAAGAGTAAATTTTCTTTCACTTGTAATTTCTGTAAAATTTCCAAAAGTTGCACAAGTGTCTTGACTTGAAGGTCTTGCTAAACAAAAATCCCAGCTCCATAAATTCTGTGCAACTTGGAAGATCAGCCAGTGATCCAAAATGCCAGTTGTGGTACTAAAGTGGAAGCTTTAACATCTTGGACAGCTCCTGAGCTGTAGGAGATAGTAAATCTGAAATGAGAGCTCCTTGATGAACTCATAATCCCTTCCTGAAGAGCCAGTTCTGTGTTTGCTTTATTCAGGAACATTGTCACCAGGGATATTCTCAATCTGCTGATATAAAGTTGATGTGGCATCTTGTAGTATTTTCATCCATTGTGTTCTTGGATCAGTGTGTCTCCAGGAGGTGGTTCAGAGACACTGTGCTGGATACGCTGCCAGATTTCATTTCCCTTGTTTTGCTAGGTGGTGTCACAGTACTTCTTACACACTCCAGTGCTTAAAATTGCATAGAACCACCTAGTCCTGTTTTCCTTCATGCAAATATTGGGCTGTCCCCAGAGAAGTGTCATGCAGCCCACGCTAAGGGTCAATCCAGCTCATGCAGATAAACTGAGCAGCTACTGAGGTGAGCAGGGGACGGAGCCACCCAATCCTCAGAGGTATGAAAGAGGAAAAGTTCCTAAGGACCACAGGGATAAAATATGTAGTTTGCTGCAAGCCAGCAAGGCAGGGATGATTAAACCTCCATCTGGGAGTACAAACCTGTCCTGCAAAATCCCTAAAGCACTGTTGCAGGCAGTTCCCCATCACACATGGTGTAAGGTACAGCTCTCACTTCCCTGGGCTGCTTACATAATGAAGAGTCTACATGTGCTCTGAATAGGTGCAGCCCAACTTCTTAACTGATTTGGACTGAGAACTTAGTTTGAAGCTGAAAAACCTGTCAGTGAAAGTTTTTTATTAAAAGTTTCATATTTTCTAAAATGTCAGAACTCAGTAGAGAGGCACTCAGGTAAGCTGGTGCATTTGCAAAGACAAGTTTTCTCACTTAGCTGTACTTCTGCTCCTTAAAATGTAGGAGGATGGTTTTTTTAAGCTAAGCATATTCCAAGCCAGTGAAATTAATAGTCCTTTGACTATTGTACCTTAAGGTTTGTTCCAGTTTTACAGGTAACTCTTTTAAAAGCTTGAAATCCATTGAATATGGAAAGAACAGCTGTTATAGCAAGTGCACCCCCTAATGCAAGCAGCATAAAACCCGAGGAGGTCTGGAAGCTGCGAAGTTACGTTACTTTGACATGGTGCAGACCCGGTAGAAAAACCCCAGACAGGTCTCATTAACAACCTGCTCAGAACAAAAAGAGGCCATAAAGAGAATGTCTGAAAAGGTTCAGGCATATGTTTTCCAATCAATTGAATGTTGCTTTGGATAGAGAGAGAGAAAGAAAGAGAGAGAGAAAAAGGAAAAGAGAGAGAGGAAGAAAGGAAGAGAGACATGAAGGAAGGAAGCGAGAGAAGGAGTACGCAAGGGAGGAAGTAAGGAAGACCTGTGGAAGAAATAAGGAAGAGAGGGAAGGAGAAAACTAGGAAAAGGAGGGGGAAGGAAGAGAAGGAGAGAGGAAGGAAGGGAAGGAGGGAGGGAGGAAGGGAGGAAAAATCTATTATTAGTGATGGTCTGGGCTGGCAGTAGAACTGAATCCTCTTGGGCGGGTTTTCCTACTCGGCTGACTTTTGAAAGCCTCTAGTCACAGTGTGTTAAATGCAAACTGTTAGCAATGGTCCCTTTATCGACTCAAAATCTATTACTGGAATTAAATCTATTGCTGGAGTTGAAGACAAGTATCAATGATGTACAGCTACAAATGAGGTGCAAACTGCACATCTCTAATATTCATGTATATGAACTGGAACTTTACTTTAAAATATAATAGCTTTTGCCATAAAGTCTAACTGAAGTTTTCTTTGCTAGCTCTTGGCCTCAGAAAATACTGCATATCTGAACTTGGTTTGGCTTACAGGAGAAACGCAAAGTCTTGTCCCTCTGCATTTGCTTATGAAGTGCAACAGCTACTAAACAGACTTTATGTGGCAGCTGAGCATGTAAGCTGTACAGATGTATGTGTACATACATAGAATCATACAATCATTACAGATTGGAAGGAACCTTGAAAGATCGTCTAGTCCAATCCCCCTGCCACAGCAGGATCACCTAGATGAAGTCACACAGGAACTCATCCAGGCGGATCTTGAACATCTCCAGTGAGGGAGACTCCACAACCCCCCTGGGCAGCCTGTTCCAGTGCTCTGTCACCTTCACCGTGAAGAAGTTCCTTCTCAGGTTGATGTGGAACCTCCTATGTTCCAGCTTACAACCATTGCCCCCCGTCCTATCACTACATGACACTGAGAACAGCTCAGCTCCATCCTCCTGTCACCCACCCCTCAAATATTTGTAGACATTAATGAGGTCACCCCTCAGTCTCCTCTTCTCCAAGCTAAAGAGACCCAGCTCCCTTAGCCTCTTCTCATAAGGGAGGTGCTCCACTTCCTTCATCATTCTCGTTGTTCTACGCTGGACTCCCTCCAGCAGCTCCACATCCCTCCTGAAGTAAGGGGCCCAGAACTGGACACAATACTCCAGGTGTGGTCTCACCAGGGCAGAGTAGAGGGGGAGAAGAACCTCTCTTGATCTGCTAACCACCCCTCTTCTAATCCACCCCAGGATGCTGTTGGCCCTCTTGGCCACAAGAGCACATTGCTGGCTCATAGTCATCCTGTTGTCCACCAGGACCCCCAAGTCCCTTTCCCCTACACTACACTCCAACAGGTCAGTCCCCAGCCTATACTGGTACCTGGGGTTGTTCTTGCCCAGATGCAAGACTCTGCACTTACTCTTGTTATAGCTCATTAGATTTTTCTCTGCCCAGCTCTCCAGCCTGTCCAGATCTCGCTGAATGGCAGCACAGTCTGCAGGGGTGTCGGCGACACCACCCAGCTTTGTGTCATCAGCAAACTTGCTGACAGTGCATGCCAATCCCTCATCCAAGTCATCAATGAATAGATTGAACAGGACCGGTCCCAGCACCGATCCCTGGGGCACTCCACTAGATACAGGCCTCCAACTAGACTCTGTCCCATTGACCAGTACTTTCTGACTTCTATCCTGCAGTTAGTTCACAATCCACCTCACTACCTGATCATCTAGACCACACTGCCTCAGTTTGGCTTCCAGGATGCCGTGAGAGACTGTGTTAAAAGCCTTACTTAAGTCAAGACAGATGACATCCACCGCTCTGGCATCATCTCTCCACCTGGTTATGTCCTCATAAAAAGCTATCAGGTTGGTCAAGCATGACTTTCCCTTTGTAAAGCCATGTTGACTGTCCCTAATGACCCTCCTGTGCCTAGAGACAGCTTCTAGTACGAATTGTTCCATCACCTTTCCTGGGATGGAGGTGAGGCTGATCAATCTATAGTTACCTGGTCCTCCTTCTTTACTGTGGATCACCATCAACATGTTCAACTGCAGTGCCTCATTGTTTCTGTCTGTTGGGTACTGTTGACTCCTGCTTCCATACGAAGTGTTTAAATGAGATCTAGAGCAGATTTCTTCTCACCTTGGACTGCAGTAAGCTTGTAGTGTTGTGGAAACTGCTTAAGTAAGAGACTAGCAACAGTACAGCTGTTTTAAACTCAGTTTTGCGAAATTGTCTAATTACTGGAGATGACTGTTATCCCAGAATCCTTGATGTGTCTTAAAAAGTATACATTACGTTTAATTCTACATTTGTTAAAGAGAAAATAATGCAAAAATCAACACAGAAAATAGAAGTAATGATTTCCTTATAGAATTTTTTTAAAAAGTTGGGGGGAAACCTAATGAAAGTCATGAAAAGGTTGCTGTGGAAACAAGGACGGGAACAATGGAAAATGTTTTTGATGAGATAGGTCAAGAAACTTAGGTTTAAAATCAGCTACTTTTAGTTAGAACTGAAGAAATCTTAGGGGAGGATGTTTATCTTCATGTTATGTGGAAAAGCTCAAGAACAAATAAAGTATCAGATGTATTACATGCTGCATATGCTTCCTATAAGTCTAGGATGAGTTTGTGCCGAGGAAGTAAAATTGTTGAACAGAATAATTCTGTACCTGAGAAACAAAACCTAGCGAATGAAGTTGCAGTTGAGATACCAATTTGCCCGCAGGAGTTGTGTGGGGAGCACCCTCTGAAGAAATGCTTCTGCGCCAGTAAATCTGCTCACTGCAGTTTCTTGGATGCCATGTCTGGTGGCAGGAGATGGCTTGGTGGCTGGCAGAGCTGAGGTGCTCTGCGTCAAGTTGGGCCTTAGCAAAGCTGAAATACCTATCAGGCTTTGTTCATCAGGATGTATCACCTGCTCATTTCTTTTCATACCCTGGCTGATGTGCCAGAACAAGAACAGCAGTACAAATGGAAGAAGAAAAAAGCCAGACCGTTCATAATGCCGCTGTCCAGGCAGAGCCATTGGAGAGCTGTGAGCCCGCGCTCCAGTGGGGCAGGATTTATGAGCTTCTGTGCGCAACGTTATTGTTCTGTGCCTTTCTTTTGCAGAGCTCAAAGCATTCCAAGCTTATTGCTGCATCTGCTGTCAAGTTTTAATTGTGAATCTTGGTTACGTTGTTTTCCAGCCTTTTCAAAGATGTCGGAGGAGTAACAGAAACGTCCTGTGAGAAGACAAGTCCCAGGAAAGGGCAGACCACTTCTGTTGGCCACAGACCATTTTTGTAACTCGCTCGTGTTGTTACCATGTCTGTGGACAGAGAATCCTGATACAAGGTAACATGGTTTTCGGTGCCCTATACTAGAAAATATAAGACACGAGGTGCTGGCACATTTGATAGGGTTCTTGAAAGGAGCGATACTGTTGTTACTGACTCCCAGGGGTGTTTTCCCAACAAACTGAGAGGTAAGGATGGCTCCAGGCAGTTAGGTAGCTTTCTTCAAATTCAGTGAGCAAAACACAAGTGAAACTGGGAAGTACTTCATTTTTCTTTACTATATTTCACCTTCTATTTTCAGTTGGAAGAACTATGTTTAGAAGGAAGCATTAAATGGCATTCAGAGTTTTGAGGTGGAATTTTTCTGGGCAGTTGTTAAATGTCTGCGCACAGAATCCTCTATCAGCAGTCCTTTGCACAAGGCTCTGTTGCAGAACAGACGTTGTTTTGGTAATGAGATGACAGTTATTATGAGACTGAAATTAATTTCTTTGTTAATTTTATCTATGTAGAGCAGTTATAAAATTGCTTACAGCAATCAAGATCCTGGTAGCATGCCAGCTTTTTAACAGATAAGCAGTTTTGAAATAATTATTTTCCAATAGTTTCATTGAAGTTGAGAATGTTTGTGTCCCTCCTACTCTTTCAGCTTTCTTTTTAATTAAGGGGGGGAGGGGGACACATTTCCAGAAACGTGTAATGAACCGGCTGTGAATACAAAGTGTGAATTCCGTACTTTTCTCTCCTTTCAAATGTTCCCATGAGACATTTCAACCCTTCAGCAGTACAACTTCTGCACTGCTCTGTTTTTAGTGGCATTGAAGGTATATTGTATCCTGCACCTATAGTGCCGTTAAGTAAATCCATGCATGTGTTATATGAAAATACTTGGGCATTTCTGTATTTAGCTGGCAAAGAAAATGTATGCCCCAATCAAGCCTCAAGTTGTGGAAAAACTGATTAATGGGGATGTTAAAATGCATTTCACAGCTCTGCTCAAGGTGATTGCATCTAAATGTAAACTTCCTGAGGAAAGAGCGGGGGATGCATGGACAGATTTACCTCTTCTTGAGGTTATCCTATGGTTTTTAACCCAACAGCCTAGCTCCGTGGCTGTCTGGATCACCCAGTCACTTTCAGACTTGCCACAGGTACTACAGAGGACCTGTTTTCCTATCGGCAGACCAATAGAAAGCCCAGAAAGCATGAGGAATAAATATGTAGATAGGGGAAAGAGGGAGAGATCTTTTCAAAGGCAAAGGCTCAAGCTTTCTCCAGAGGAGGAAGACGTTCTCCAGAGTCTGGTAGAGACTCTTTCCTGTCTGTGGCAGGAGAGAGGGCAGAACTTGCTGCTGCTGGCTTAACAGAAAGAACTTATACTATGGGGAAAGAAGAAAGACTGGTTAAGCCATTTAAGATGTTGTATGCCAGAATATATTTGGTATGTGGTGTTCAGGCAGTGGGAGGTGTGTCCAGACTGAGCATTACTTGTTTATAATGATGAGAGAGTAGTCACTGCAAATGAAATTGCTGCTCAAATCTGCAGGCTATTAATAGTCCAGTTCACTTACACACTTACTCTATTTTTTTCCTTCTTTTTATTTTTTCCTTTTTGTGAACAAAAGAGTAATATTGATAAGTTAGGAAAAGTATGCGGGTCTTTTCTGCCTGGCATTCTCTCAATTTCCTAACATTCAAACATACATCCCCAAAGCCAAGAATAAAAGGATTTTGTGAGAGGAATGGAATGGCAGGTAATACATAGTATGCATTGATGAAACGGGTGAGGAAACAGAATTGAATTACTATCTTTGTTCTTTTTCTCTCATTTAATTAGAAATGCTTTGAATTATTTCCAGTGCAGTAGCTCTCAGAAGCAATGGCGCAGTGTGGTAGTTAACTAGATACTAAAAAAAAGAAAATTAATAGAGATATTTTATTACTACTGCCAATGTATGGAAGCACCTGTTCTTTGGGGTTTACATTTCGTTAACACCAACAGCAAGGACACGGCTTGAAGTGATGTGGTGGAAAACATGGCATGGAAATGGGCAGTGCAGGAAAACGGAGCGGGTTTGGGTAGACATGAGGAGAAAACTGCAGTGATGGTGTTACCACATGATCTGAGTAAGTCAGGCTGCAGACACTGGCTCATAAAAGACAAATTTCCAGGCATGTGAGAGAGGTTCAGAGGTTAAAAGCACAGCAGAGTGGAGCCACGCCTAAAAACTTCTCTCCAGGAATGCTTGTGAACTAGCGATGTACAACATGAGAGAAGCTGCAGATGGGTCACCTGTGGGGCTTACAAGTGCCTGTGGTCACGCTCTGTGCAAGCTCCTGGTTCCTTGGTTTGGAACATCAGCCAGAGTGCAAAGACGACAAGCTGCCCTGTTTCTGGCAAGGTCTGTCTCCCTGTTGAGCACTTCCTTAGTCGGAGTGATGAAATGAAGCAGGAACACAGATGCAGACATTGAGGCTTTGGCCTGACTGAGACTTTCTCAGCTGTAAGAATAATTTCAGAAGAGCAGACCAAGGGAAATATTTTTTACTTACTAAGTTACAGCATCTCATCAGTCACACACCACACAACACACAATTTTATGAACTGTTGCACTTTGCCTGGGTATAAATGGATTGTAACTGATAACCCATAAAAAATTAATAGTTAGTTGTAAGTGTTTTAATGGAATACAAATTATTGCAGTAATGAGAAAGCTGATGTTTTGAGGACTCGTAAAGCAACAGATTCATCAGAAGAATGTGTTAGCAGAACAGCTGTGTACGCACTTGGCTGTGTGTAACAGACCTTTCATCAGAAGACAGCAGATTATTTAGGTTGCGGACAACCAAAAAAGGAATGTAACCAAAAATCCACAAAATTAGAATTGGCGGTGTGTTAATTTGTAAGTGATAGAAGAAAAAAGCTAATGCCTTGGCAGAGCTGCACTCGTGGATGTTCTTGGTCTGGTCATTAGCTTACATGATACAACACACAAAATCATCTCCCTCTAGGGCTGCGTGGTCAGAGCAAAGATCCGAGTTTGTGCTCCTTTGTTTGGTTTTGCTCTGTGATGTATTTAATTGGTCATTCCATTCAGGTGAGAGAGGGTTGTGATAAACCTCAGTGTAATTTCACTTTCGTTAATTCCATTTTCCTCCGCCCTACAGGAGGGGAGTAACCATTTTCTCATGACAGAAGGAATCAAAGGGGATGTCAAACATCATGTCACCTAATCAATATCAGTAAGTGAATGTCATTGAGCAACTGATCTGTGTCCTCATTGCAGCCTGTTACTGTATTGAGCAGTCAGCAGAGCAGAACTGGTCTAGACAAACTAAAGGCCTCTGGTAAAAATGAGACTTTTTCAAACATAAATTCAGAAAATAGCATAACAGAGGATTTTCTTTTTAGGTAGATGTAACTTTCTCACTAAATCGGCACCTACACTTCCTCAAGCTAAGAAATGCAGTAAACCCTAGAGTTGTTAATGACATGGTTTAATTGTACCATAGCTAGTTATCTCTGTCCCCCTTTGTTATTTTTAAGGACATGTTTACAGAATCCAACAGTAAAATCCCATTAATAATTAAATACTTAATTTTCTTGAGAGAGAAAAAAGTAAGATAAATGCTCTATTTTCTCAGGTAACTCATGATTATGAATTGAGTGACCTGCCTGAAATCAATGTTGATAAATAATGCATAGGATTCTTTTTCAGCCACCTCATAAATACTGAGCTGATTGAAGCAAACTGAGAATGCACTAACAGAATATATCTTTAGGCAGTGATAACATTTTGGTTGTTTGTTCCACCTTATATACAATTGATCTCATGCTTCCACTGGCTAATGAAGCCTTGTATCAATCAACTGAATACACTCACAAGCAGATGAGCACTTAGACATGACCTCCTTCTTGCTCAGTTGCTGCTCAAGGTCTCTGTTGTAAGGATCTGTCTGACACCCACACATATGGTCCTGCATGTTTGCCAGAACAAGCCAAGTTCTGCCTCTTGGAATAAGCAGCAGCTTTCCTTAGAGGAAATAAAACAAATATTCTGATGTCTTAGCTAACATATTTACAGCTGAAGGTGTGTAGTATCACCAGTAAAGGCAATAAAGTGAAGGACTTGCTTTCTTTTTCTTCCAAGGAGAAATTAAAAGCTAGAGAGAAAACATGAATGTCTTGATGAGATGGGAACCTTGGTGCTCAGCACTTGGGGCTTGTTTGCAGCCACAAAAGCAGATGGTTATTTAGGGGTGGGAGTTGTCTCTGAAATGTCAAAGATGATTCTAGTGTGGGGTGATGAATCATGGATGAAGGGTTTCAGTGTTCTGTGAAGAGCTGCAGTGATCCTGAAGCTCTGAGGAGGCAAAGTGTTAAAGTGAAGTCTGAAACCAGCAATAGTACTGACAGCTGCTAAACAATGCAGCATCCAAGAAAGGCAATACATCGTAGAAGGTAACGAACAGGTTTGCAAACGTGGAAAATAGCAAAGAAGAAAAACGCATTTAGGTTAAAAGCAAGCAATGGGTGTCTGGACAGGTCTGAACATACATCCCGATCAAGGGAGAGCGAGGTTGGGAACGCTGTGTGAGTGCCTGCTGCAAGGCCCATCTCTCTGACTTGAAAACCTTCTGGAAGTGACATCAGGCTTAATTATGTGGTGCCTCTGACTGTTTTATTAGAAGGTTTCGGCACAATGTGTGAGACTCTCACTCCAGAAATCGCTTCAGACACGAAGCGCCCCAAACTCTGATTGGTCTGTAAATTGCGAGTGTGCCAGGCAGTGTCACTTGGGTGAGAACATGGGCCTTGGCCGGCCCAGTGTGATCACTGAAAAGAGGACTGCACAAAACAAACCAGAGAGAACATGCGCCAAAACCCAGCCAAATGCCAGCCTGTGCTTTAACGTGTTTGCAAAAGGTAAAATCCCCACTCCTAGTGATGAATTCCCTTCCTGCACTGCTCTGATTTTTGCCTTAGTTTTAGACTAAATTACAACTTGAGAAGCTAGGCATATCAAGATGGACACTTGCTCAGAAGATATTCTGAGTCTTCTAAGGAGCAATAGCAAGTGGTATAAAACAATAAAAAAACCACACCATAAAGGTTTGGGAGTTACTGCAAGTAAATAAAGTGGGCAGAGAAGAGCCACTGAGGCATTGCAGGTGGGAGTCAGTGAGTAACTCCAGCTATAAGAAGTCAACATAAGGATTAGAGTTTTGAAAGAGAGAGATGAAGATCTCTGTTGGAGACTGGATGTAATGAGTATCCACTTGGGTGAGCCAGAGCTGTTGCAGTGCCTGGTATCACAAGAGTCAAAAAAATGAATGAGACTTTTGATAGGAGGATTCAGAGATGGGAAACTGAGAGGATCTTGAGATACCACCATAAGAATATGATGTTGTATCACTGGAATTGCCTTCCAGTAGCAGAGAAGTTTTGTCACAATTATTCTGTATTATCTTTTGTTTCCAAATACCACACAGATGTTTTCTCCTCATGATGTTACTTAACAACTGTCACTTGTTAACTATTTCTTGGCTTGGGATATTTTCCAGAGTTACTATTGTTTTTTGTCTTTTCTGACAGTGAAATTCCAGTTAGAACCTAGGACATGCCCATCTCATTTCAGTTCCAAGGCATCATATTACTGATACAGATCATCTTTAGTATCTTTCTGGTTTTAACTGAAGAACAAGTGATTTTTTTTAAAGTACTACTTGCTGTATGATTCTTAATAACTATTTACATGCTTTTCAAGCATGGGATTTGTCAGTTCCTTCTTGCAGTGGAGTCAGTAGGAGGGTTACAGTGTGTTTTCTCTCTCAAGTGGAACACTTCTGCATTTTTGCATTTTCAAAGCCTAAATCAAAGCAAACCCAAAAGTTAGGTCCTCATTTTTTTTGGCACTGAGCTTCCTTTTACTTCAGTGTTCTCCTTTGCACATGACAGCTGTGGCCTCGAACCTCGGTGTGCATACATCTGGTCTTAGTGATTCAGCCTTTTGTTTTACCTGTTCACCTCTCTTACATATTTTTGATGACCTGCATTTCTTTCAAGGGTGGAAAACACGCACTGTACCAAGCACAGCAGGGACAGAAGGGCAGAGAAGAAAGCAATGTGAAATTTTCTGAGAAGCAGAGGGCAGGCGTTACCATCCTTTACATTTCTGAATGGTCAACTGTGTTACTTCACAAAGGGCTATATCATCCACTGGCTCCTGACAACAAGGTTATTCCAGTGAGATAATGTTATGCTGTAAGTCACCTCCTCCCAAGAGGAGAAATAGGGATGAAGGACATTTCCACATCAGCTTTCTTGCAGGAAAACCCGAAAACAAACTGTCATGAAATTAGTCTCCTACAGAAACAGGAGACAGACTACATCCAGGTGTATTACATCACGGAAGTGGCTTATTGCAGAGCAATACTTTTGTGTGGGAGGTAATGCAGTTCTGTGGGACTTTTTCAGCCTAAGTTAACAGATCACTGTGGGTATAACTACGTGTCTTTTTTAAAGATTGTCTAGAGGAAAACCATATTTTTAGAGAGCATGAGGCTTCAGCATTTATCTTCTTGTGCATGGTTTTTAATAACATGGGTTTTGGTTCCCTTTGTCTCAGACAAACAAGGTTTTCTGTGCCCTTGCTGGAGAACCATCAGATGATTCCTATCAGTCTCTCCTTAACCACACCACACACTGTATTTTCCAAATACTCCCATGTAGTGTCATTGCAGGCTGTCAGAGGGGAAGTGTGCTAATGCCATCCCTGGCAGGACCTCCTGTTTTCTTTGTTAGTAAAACATAGGGAAAATCAGCAGCAGCAGCAAATGTGGATACCTCAGACTCTAATGCTATTGATGGCAGAGGAGTTTGTGTGCCCGCTTCAGTGGCCATGGGAATCTGCTGTAGCCGGTGGCTGCTGGATTTGTTCTGTCATCGTATCTCTGCAGCATCTGTACCTATGAGGGAGATTACAGGACTTGAATGACAAACCATGTTCTCCTCTTTTCCCTAAGCAGACCTCAGTAGAAGGCAACTGAAACCAAATGATTCCAGGTGGTTTTTCTGTAATTTCTTTCCTGCTTAGTTGTTCTAATTTCATTTTAGTTTCACTGGCAGTCCCAAACTCACCATCCTTCCCCATCACACAAGCAAAATTAATTCGCTTATATTTGACTGAAGCAAATTAAAAAGACTTAGTTTTGGTTAATTTTTGATACATTTTATAGTGGGTCTTGTGTGTTTTCCTTTGTAGGCATAAACTAGGAGATTACACACAGGACTGTAACGAGCTGCCTGTGAAATATAGACAGGTACAATAGTATCATACAGCTGGCAACTGGGCACTTCTACTTCATTCAATAGACTAACTATTAACTTGTAGAAGACAAGCATAGGTAAAATTAGAAATAGCTTGAAATGACTCTGTAGCCAACTTAACCATATATATTCTTCATGGCATTCAGTTTGCGTTTTGCCAGTCTATTTTAATGTATTCCAACTTAGTTGAAATGTCTAGTATCATTAGCAAACCTCACTTGTTTCTCAAAGGGATAAGCCTCTTTGGAACCAAGAGAAATGATGGAAAAATTTGACAGAGAGGTGTGGCTAATATATGCTATTAAATTCTTGATTTCTTTGAGGTGAAAAGCTCAGTGTGACCTATGGAGTAAGTACATCCTAAAAGCCTATAATAAAAAACAAAACTAAGTTCCATATAATTTGATGGTGAAACCTTGTAAAAGAGTTTGTATTCTGAAGAATAAAATTAGAATTTCAAGAATAAAATTAAAATCTCATTTAAAATAGCAGAACTGAGTATCAAGAACAAATATTAATCTGAAAATTACTGGAAAGAATTCTGAAATAAAGGCAGCTAGGACTTCAGGAAAAAGTCTATGAGCACATGGTGCTAACCAGTGTGTATGATAGGTGAGTACCTTAATAAAATCCCTGGCGGGGGACAGTAAAGCGCATCATGTGCATTTGCATGAATATGTTGATCATTTACATGTTCTTTGGTTGAAGTTCCTAAGTCAGTGATCAGGTGTTTGTATTTATTGGCAAGAAATAAAATCAAGCAAAAATCCCTCAAGTTCAGGCAGTTTTGCTCAGAACAGTGGTGTCAGCCTAAGGCTGTGTATTGGGACGTGCTTGTGGAGAGGTTCATCATTGATATCTGCCTTTGAAATGCCGAAAGCATTTCATTTTGAGACCTTAAATTATTGGGAACAATAGTATCATAAAAGATAATTCATTAAGATAGGTTAATTTTGTAGTGTTGCCTATTAAATGTCTTTAAATTCCCACAGGAAATAATCCTATCTGAAACTTTTACTAAAACTTATTCTCAATCTTTAGTTAACAGCACTGCTGTTTAATGCATTTGAATTGGAAAAACATCAGGAGTTACTGGTATTCAAGCGAGTGCCCCAAGTGTACTGTCCTTACATTAAATTAATATCTGATAAAGTCATGAGAAGTGGTTCTTAAATTGGTCTTGCCTTGCATATTAATTAGGTTTTGCTCTCTACTGTTTGCATAATGCTTGTGATGAAAAAAATCATTCCTTCAGGCCAGATGGTGCCTTTTGTCAGGTTAACTAACATACCCTGCCTGCTGTAGAGAAATAGTTACGCAAATAACTCAGTCAAAGCTAAGAAAAGCAAACAGAAAAACACCTCCCAAACCTCTGCCCGAAACGTTGAAAATGGTTTATGGAGCTGTCGGATTAGATTCAAATTGTTTTACCCTTGTTGATTTGTACCTTGCTGTTGAACTTCTCTGTCTTCAGTAGCATAATTTATGAGCACAATGACATTCTAGAGTGTAGAAGATAGAGAGTAAAGAAGTAATCACTGGTGGAGAGTTGGCATTGGCCAACATCACTGCAGCCAGCTGTGGTTTTAGGGTTTTTTTTTTGTTTGCTTGGAGACCAATATCATATCTGTGTGCCTTCCTAGCTTCTCCCTTGCTCACAGAGAACTCACCAGTCCACAGCGTGAAAACCTAAGCATTTTAAAAAGCATATACAAGATGATGTGTTTCCAATCTGAGATTATGGTGCTAGCCCAGAGCAACAGGTACTTTCATGTGATCTGACTTTACCCAAGTTGATCTGGTTCTGCAGATGCCTTACTATGTCTCCCTAAGATGATAGTCTAAAAAAGGCAAATGATGAGCTGTCATTTACTTACCGTTTCATCCTTCTAGAAGCTTTAAGTACTTTTTATTAGTATTTCAAGTATTTATTAGTAGTGTTTCAAGGGAGAAGCTGTGAGGCTAACGTTGAAAAATCTAATGGGAGTTTGAAATTTCTTGTCTCTAAAAAGATTTTAAAAATTACAAAACTCTAGTCCTGGTCTCACCAAGACAATTAGCCTGTGCTTGCTTAAAGTTTTAACCTCTGGAAAGCTGAAGGACATTGTTCTATTTATCATTTTTGGTTTTGTTATTTGTAACTGTTCAGAGACAGGTTAATTTTTAGAATCCTGGCTTTTTATCATCATTATGGTGGCATTTAAAACATGAGCCAGACTTGTCTGGGGATGATTGTTCCAGTACATTTCCCTCACGTTTATGTTCAGATCATCTCCAGCCTTCCTCTCAATTGCTGAGCAAATATTGTACCTGTACTGCTAAACCGAGGAAATGAGTTTCACTGCTGCTGCAGAAAACTTTCTTAGGGGTTTGAGGTGGTGAACTTTTGAGGGACTTAGTTTCTCCATTGAAGTGCAGGTTAATCATGCCTCATTCCAGTGCTTTGTTAGAGGCATTAAATTGCCATTTTCTGTTTCCCATAGATTATTTCTAGTAGTACTTCTGAGAGGAGTGTCTTCCTCCTAATTTCCACTTTGGAGGAGCAAGATCTTTATACACTCTGTGTATCCTTAAGAAAAGAATGAAAGCAGCATTTCTAGCTAACACCTGCATAAGGAAGCTGTGAGTTGTGTCACCCCTCCCATGTTTTCAGGGTAAAATGTCACCTAGATATGTCTGGGCAGGTTGGAGAACAAGTGATCTGGGCCATTGTATGAACAGTCTTTTAACTTTTTTATTAAGTTTCTATGTGGCACCAAGCTTGGAAAGAGAGAACAAACCAAGTTGTAAATTTGAGTATGCTTGAAATAGTGCATATGGAAACAAGGGCTCTCCTGCAAGGTGCTGGTGGGTGTGCACCCAGGAATGACATTTGTTATTGAAGATCTGATATTCCCCTTTGCAGAAGGCACTCAGTAACTTGCTGCAATGAGATTAGCAGAAGCTGGTGTGATTCCTGAGCTCCACTCCCCATCTTACATCTCATGAATAACATAAGCAGTGGTTTTTATTGCTGCTTACTGTTCAATGAATGGCAGAATGAAGTGTGACCTGAATAAACATTTGAGCATATTAGTGTCTGTGAAATTTTCCCTATAAAATGCTCTAAAATGCATTTTAAAATACATTAGGCAATTCAGAAAGGTAAAAGCAGTGAGCTGGAATTGTCCCAGATTGCATGACAGAAAACACTTTTGTAGTGCACTCAGCCTCTTTTTTAATGTAAAGGTTAAACAAGTTTTTTGATGAATAGTGGCAACTGCATACACTTTAAGTTGCAGCTAAATTTGTTAAATGTCAGCTCATGCATATAAAACAACAGTGAAAGTGGGAAAATAATGTGTGCAAATATGGTGATCTGGGTGTGCAGGATTGAAGAAGGCTGCAATGTGACTAGGTTTAACAGGACAGACAGTAAGTTTATTCAGTCGATAGCAGGAGAAAGATAGGGAATGGGCATTTCTCAAACCAGGACATTGGGGACAAAACTATCTTGTCTAACTGAGGAAGTAAAGTAACAACAGCTGTCATACGTGTTCAGACCCCTGACTAGGAATTTTGATTAGGGTGGGATATTTCTCACAGTGATTCAGCCCATACTAAGCCTAAAGTTGCCTTTATCTTAGACCCAGCGAGCTTTGTGCTGATACTTGTTTGGCTTTGATGTTTTCTCCATGAGAAATGTTTGCCTCTATGTTTTATAGATTGTGCAAGACACCTCTGATAAACAGACCTAAAGGCTGTTGCTATGGGACTTTTATATCCAGATTGTTGATGCATCATCTTCCAAAGCCCTCTTTCCCCATGCTCATTCTTCATACAGGAAGGCAGACTACACAAAACATTTCCCCACTTTGCTTTGCCTGATTGCTTTTCCAGTGCAACACATTCAGTTTGTTAAAACCTCAGGTTTTCTGAATACCTTTCAAAACAGCAGAAATTCTCTGCTCTAAAGGGATTTTTTTTTGCCTTGTGCGATTCTTAGTGTTGTTTTTACTCAGTCTTAATGTCCATTTTTGTATGGATTTTACGGGTTTGAGATGCACAGTGAAGGCACAGCTGCTAACTTGTTCTGGCAATTTGGCTGGCAATTGCCAGGTACTGAGCACTCTCAGACATTTTAATGGAAAGTTTCAGGTGGACTGTCTCGTGTGTGTGCTTGTTTTGTTTAAACTGGTTCAGTCATTTCTCATTATTTCAGAAACTCTTGGCCTGGACCTTTTACAAAACAATGTCTATCACTCCTTAACATTTATATGAATAAATATTAAATACATGTTATTTTGTTCTAATGCTAAACTTCAGTTTGTGTTTTTGTCTCCAAGTTTATTGTGGGGAAAAAATCATTAGCTTGGTAGTAACCATAACGCAGAGATCGAGTGAGTTGTCTTCTGCAGTGGCTGCCTGCTAGCACTGCTCCCTGTGTAGCACTCAATACATTCCAGTTGCTCTGTCACATAAAGAGCAACACTACCACCCAGCCTTGCTGACCTGTCTCTCTTGAAAAGGACATAGCTGTCCATGACCCACATTCCAGTCATACGAGCTCTCCTACTAAGTCTTTAATTGCCTCCAAATTATGTACATTTGACTGGACACAGATTTCTAACTCCTCTTGCTTATTCCCCATGCTTGTGTTGGTGTACAGGCGTTTCTGGGAGCCAGCTGAACACTCCAATTTCACCCTATGACAGCAAAAGGCTGCCTGGTTTTCATTAAGACCAGAGATCTGTCCCAGTAGTGCGCATCCATCAGCTATCCCACCCGCCCTCTGAATGAGCCCTGCCAATTCCTGACTCAGAACACTTTTTCCCTTCTGTGATAAAACTGTTCCTTGTGCACCTGTCAGATCTGCTGCCTTATAGAACCAGCCGTATCAAAGAAGCCAAAGCCCTGCCTATAACACCAGTCTCATAGCCCGGCAACAATGGACTGAGTCCTTCTATTCCAGCCCATGTCCTCACCCCAAAATGGAAGTAATGAAGAAAATACAATTTGTGCCCCAGACCAAATGACCCAAGGCCTTGCAGTCTTTCTTCACTCCCCTCAGGCTACGTAATACAGCTTCCTCCCCACCTGTCTGGAAGATCAGTAGTGGGTAATAGTCAGCTGATCTCACCAGGTTAGGGAGCATCCTAGTGATATCACTGATTTGGGTAGACTGCAAACTTCCTTGTGATGAGGGTCAGCTCTACATATTGGGCCTTCAGTTCCTTTCAGGAGCGTGTCTCCAATAACTAGGACCCTTTTCTTCTTTGTGGAGGGGGTTGTCATATTACTGGAAGACTTCCCACATTTGCGGAACTTTGCTAGGTTCCCTGTCCTCTACATCCTTATTAGAGTGGCTGTCTTCAGTAAGGGTTGTTATCTATTGCTCAGAGGCAACTGGGGAGGTGAGGCGGGCAAGAGTGGTGCTCGCCTTCTGCCACGGCCTTCTGCACCATCCTGCTTCTCAGCTTTTCCCACAAAGGATTATGACCCTCAGCACCTCCCCCTTAGCTCCTTCAAGATTTCCCACTTAAGGAATCCCCAGATCAACCAGAAACCTCGATAAAATAGCATTCAGGGACCAGTGCTGTCGGAGCGCGATGCGTTGTGGGCGTGACTTCCGGTTTCACCACCTTTTAGGCTCCTGAGTTTGCCTGTACCGTGCTTCTTTCCAGCTTTTCCCGCAAGAGATTATGACCCTCAGCAGCTCCCCCTTGGCTCCCCTGAGATTTCCATTCAGGGAATCCCCAGATCACCCAGAAACCTTGATAAATAGCGTTTGAGGACCAGTGCTGTCTGAGCTCGAGGCAGGGGATAGCTGCGGGTCTATATATGGGTCATCATCTCTTCTGCTCAGGGCTTGAGACCAGAAAGCATTTGCCAGTGTAGGGATGAAGAATAAATATACAGGGTCTCTGATCTTCAAGATCATCTCCAACTGATGACTAGCCAAGACAATCACTCCCTGTCATTAAGGGGAAACCAGAAGCAGAGGCACAGCACTTGTGAGTCTAGCATGGACACCTTTTAGCAGTCATAGCAACTTTTACAACTTTAGCAGCCAAATAAACAGGATTTTCCCAGAAAGTTCCCAGAGTTTTTAACAAAGAACAATTGAAAGACTCTAAGGCTTCATAAAGCATGACAAGTTATTTTAACATTTGCATTGTTGTTTGTATTTCATTCCTCTTAAGAGTGTATGCGTGAAGATACTTAGGCAAAGATAGGCAGAGCCTGGTGCTGTGTGGTATGTGTGGAAGGAGCACCCAGCTATGGAATGGGACCCAGAACACTTTGTATGTGTGCCATTGGCTGCAAACAAATCTGCAAGGTGTTTCAGAACAAACAACTCCAATGCTGTATGTGCTCTATGTATAAAATGCTGTATCCCAGCTACTAACCTGTGGTCAGAGTCAGCCCACGTTTCATTAGTCTCATCTGTTAAATTTCCCAAGTGAAATCTTGCTGAAACTGAAATCAATAGCAAAACTTCTACTGACTTAGAGCAAGATTTTCTCTCTCATTTTTGATATGTACAGAGAAACATTAACTACAAAGACCGCAGTTTTCAAAATACCAGAAGGAATTAGAGTGCCCTGAGAACAGGAATTGTGGGTGTTTATTTCCCTTGGGCAGCTTTTGCATCTGAATTTTGATTCTGTGATTCTATGTTAATAGAAACCTGTGATGAAATATTAAGGACTCTCAGAGTCAGAACATGTGAAATTCCCTGTGTGGGGATTGCTGAACAGGTCATTCAGCTGGGGCCAGCCCTCACCAGCCAGTGCACAACAGTACCGTTCCCGTTCCCAGGGCATTACAGGCATTTTCCTCGCAGAAGAGAAAAGCTGCACTGCAGAATTACTACACAAAATCGTAAAGGAGACATACACATGGGTACCCTTGTGGCTGCCAACACTTGAGCAATGCTGCCAAAGAGCAGAGCTGAATTAGAGTAGAAATAAACTGTAGAGGAATGAAACTTTTTTCACACATTTATACTTTGGTCCTTCCAGAAGAAAATCAGGTCCCATTCTCAATTTAGTGTCAGATTAGAACTGCAACACAACCTAATTGAAAATTGGTCACACAGGCATTCAGTAGCAGCTGCTGAATGTGGGGCTATCTACCTTCATCTTAGTCTAGGTATTGCTGTTACAGGATATTTCTGCATAAGAGTGTGGTGGGCGTGTAGGACTGAGTTCAATTGTGAACTGCTAGAATTATCTGCCCAAGATTATGATGTACCTGTGCTGCCTGTGGTCTTTAAATTGATAGGGCAGAGTCTTAGTTTCACCAGTCACAAGTAAATTACTTCCATCATAACAGAAAGCATCAAGACAGAGAGGAATGTGACTTCTGTGTTCATAGAAACACTCTTATTACAACAGAGAAAAGCCAATATCTAAATGTTTTGTGAATTGCCTAAACCAGTCGTTTTCCTGTGCTGCTTTCAGGGATGTAGATTGTAAGATTTGCCTCAACAGAGCCGTTTTTTGTTAAGGAGAGAAGAGTGGAAGATTCCCTCCAGTGCCACAGGGACTTAACCTGTCTGCAAAAATGGTTAGTGCTTGGGTATTAGAAATGGATTCTCTTCAAACTCCAAAAGAGCTCCACATTGTCTTTCTTGGGCAGCAGTGAACATCACTATCAATACGGTCCACGGTCATTCTTTGGCCCAGTTTTGAGCAACATCTTCCTGCCTGAGTCTGACTTGGACAATGTCCTCTTAGTAATTTGCTGATGTAAAAACTGTGATTTCTTTCTTTTCCCTCTACTCCCAGTTTCAAGATCTGAACAAAGCTAATAAATTCTGCTTTCTCAAACTTCCAAGAGAATAAACTGAAGAGGATTCTGGAAGTGGGAAAATTTAGTAAAAAGCTGTTTCTGTTCTGTGTCAGAGTTTCTCTGTGGACATTTTCAGACCCCAAGGCATCCATTCAGAAAACTGCCCTGTATATATTGCTCTGCCACCCAGAACAGTAGTGGTAAATGTATAGTTTCACCTTTCTGACAGTTCATTGAGATAAAGAAATCAAGCAACAGGTAATTGTAAATCCCCTGTCTTTGTATAAGGAGAGAATTTTACTCTTCTCTACTGTTGTTCCTAGAAAAAAAATTGATAAATAATCTGATTTAAAGTACCTAAATTACAAGAAATTTCTTTTGTTTTTTGTGTGCTTGAATAGTATTTTGTGCTTTTTATATATTTACTGTGCCAAGAATACAGTCTTCTTTATTAAGTAATTTAAGTTAATAAGAAACAAAACTCTTAGAAGTTAATGTGTTCTCTAACTAAATATTACCACAGACATTAAACAACCCTGTGCTAAAACATTTGTGACAAAAATCTCCTTATACAGAGAATCCATAAACCTGATCCAGTGAAAGATTAGGCCAGCAAATACTGATGGTTCTGTATTTACAAAACAAAAGTAATAAAAATCTGGACAAAGAAAGCTTCCTGAACATTTTTGTTGAAGACTGTATTTTGCACTAAATGGAACAACTTAGAATTATGCAAGTTATTTAAACTGTGAATTCCGAAGTGTTTTTGCTAACAGACCTTTTACTTGCTGACTTCTTCCATGTCTTCAACATGGCCAGGCTGGCAGAGTGTAGTAGATCAGCTTGAATCTCTGAAATGGCCCGCAGCTCCTATCCTTTTGACCTGTAATACAAAGAGAGAACAACTACTTTCTATTACATTGGAAATAGATTTAAAAAATATATCATTAACGTGCAGGCCAGCTGCAGAACAAGGACATTATATCTGTCTAAAGAGAGAGTTGAGGATACGTACACAGAAGCACTGCCAATGCTTCCCTTGATTTTTTGTTATTGTTTTCCTCTTTCCTTTCAGGTATTGGTAACCTAAGACCTGCAATTAGGAGAGCAAAGGGAATAAGAGAATACAGAGGCTAAATTAACAAGTGTCACAGAATGGAGCCACCTGAAGATTGACAGAAACCTTCTTGCTGTCAGAGGGAAAAAGTAATTTCAACCACTGGTTGGGCTCAACTTGGTGAAAGCTCTGTGTCTCGTGCGGGTTTGAGAACTCAACAGATTTATCAAAAGATAAATGCTCCTGTTCAACTAATAAAGGTATGATGGTTCTGCAGTGTAGGCAATTCCTAACAGTGGTGTTACTGATAATTAACTTACCTTGGTAATACTGTGATACTGTGTGATACTGTGAAAATGGCCGTGTGACCAAGAGAAGAGGATTTGGGTCATGCAAGCTGTCTAACAGTACTTGGAGGACGGAGGCTGTCTAGAATTTTTACTGGAAGGCTAACAATGTTCTTAAAGGTGTGAACTTGGATCTGTTCATTGTTACTATGTCATTTTTATAGGTTTTCTGTTAACTTGCCAAAGAAAAGGGTTTTGTCACGTGGAGAACTCCACGGTGCAGGAGTGCATGTTCTCAGAAGATTCACAGGAGGAACAATTTGGTTGACAGCAGTTGTGTTTCTCTACAAGCAAAACTCTCTGCTTTTCCTAGATTCATTCGACATATTGCATGGCACTTCTTTTTCTGCCAAATTCATTACGCAGATTCCCTTTTCACGCTGCCACCACTAGCACTATTGTATTACAGGGATGAGCCCCAAATTGTCCCAGCTGGGCTGCTGGACCCAGGTGAACCATTCCAGGAGCTTGAGCTGTCCCTGTGTGTCCATCCCCAAGCCAGGGTAATTCCTGCTCCACACCACAGTTCCGGCTGCTTTCTGAGGTGTGTGGCACGTCCATTAAATTTACATGGCCGATCACCTTATGTAGAGACGGCCGAACAGTCCTCTTTACAGCATACAGATGATTTGATTTTCCATCACAGAGTGCTCTCAAAACCACAGCAGTGCTTCATTTGGTATCTAGCGTGTGTTTTCGAGAAGTCCAAAGGAAGCCTTCCGTAGCCAAGGAAAGAGTGCTGCACACCACTTGCCTGTCTCTTGCTTCGGTGTTCGGTAATACATTCCTTAAGTAGATTTTATATGATCTATACGTAGACTGCAGATAAAATACTCTGCTCTCCATACTTGCATGGAAACCCACCTGTGATTCTGTATGTGTAATGGTAGTCACAGCTAGTGCCATTTTTCTAATTGGCTTATAAAATGTAGGGAGATTCAATTATTTTTTTCCTATGAGGATTTTTTTCTGCATAAGTTCCTGTGAAACACTTTTCAGCTTTCTGCTGGACTGTGAAAGTCCCAAGGGAAGGAGGCATATTTTCTTTTTGTTTACGTTGTCTCAGCAAAGCCTCTGTGACATGGTTCAAAGTAATACAAGGTGGAATCTCTGCCCTTCTCTTGTTGATGTTTGTTACTGGATACTCCACCTCCTTATGTAGACAGGAATTCAGGTAAGAAGTTCAGTAATGCAATTGGTGTTGGTCACTGCTAGAGAAAAGACTTGGTGCAGGTGGCTCATGCACACGTCTCGGTGTCTGCTGGTTCATAAGATCTATGAGATCTGGAGCACAACAACTCTGATCAAGGTATTAGTGTGTTTTTATGGACACTGCTGTGCTTCCTACACACCTGCCTGTCCTCTGCTGTGTCCTCCACTGCTGTCTGCGCTATTGCTCGATAAGGAAGTGGGAAGGTAGAGGTAAATCCACTTAATAGGTGTTCCAATGGCACTAATTTCAGTTCTACAGCACGCCAGTGTGCTAACAGAATCTTTTCATTTGCAGAATTTATGAATAAGGATGAGAAAATAATGCAAAGCTGGAAAGTTCCTGTTGAGCAGAATATTTTGATGAGGTTTTACTTTATCTGATGTTTAATGTTTTTTTAGAAGCAGGGAGGTGATGTTTCTTAATATACTGCCTAGTGAGTTTGGACAGCAGCTTCCGTAACAGCAGGGCTATGAGCAAGGACAGTCCACCAGAATCTGCAGGCATCCATACAACAGAAAACATTCCTTTCATCATCTCTGCTGTCTCCCTTCTCAGCTTTTTACCTGCTTTAGTTAATGGAAGATAGACCTGAAACACATATGGGAAATAAAAAGCAGGGCAATGATAGAAATAACAGATAATTCTTGATAATAATGGGGCACTCAAGATAAAGCTGTGTTTGATTCATTGTGGTGCCTTGTAGTAAACACAGAAAGAAAATCCTGCTCTTGAGAGAATTCTTTCTTAATTTAAAATTTGAATGAAAGCTAATGGGCCACAAGAAAATTCTGCTATTCCCATATTTTAACATTCTAAGTAATGGAGCCTGAAATGTGATGCAGTCATTCTTTGCTTGTGTTCCCACTCTGGCCCTGTTGTAGTGTGATATAAACCAGGACAGGCCTTTATAAATATTTTAATTTCATAAATAAATATTTTTGTATATAAATATTTTTATTTCTCTGGTTTTTATTTTGTTTTGTTTGGCTTTTTAAAGACGGTAAAATGCCCAAAAATGCTTTCTATCTCTCACCGCACCGCAAGTCTTGTATTAACAGCTACTGACATTTTGTATATCTCAAGGAATTCAGGCTAAGATCTAATTTACCAGACCCATGCCAGCTCCTCGACCTGCAAATGGTATGAGTGTTTGTGTCAGCAAGATCCTAGTTGTGGCCAACGAGGCAGAAAAAGGCCAAAAGTGACAAGATGTGACCAATAGGTTAATAGTCAGCATAATTTACTGTCTGGTTTTATTTGCTTATTATTCACTAATGTCATTATTTTTAAGCATTGCCTTATAACACAGGATTCTCCCTATCTTCAGGTCAGCAATTTGTTAAATTTGCCTTTTGTTCTCTTTGTTGGCAAGCTAAAACAAATCTGTTATCTTCTCCTGTGTCAGCTGGTGATATAATACATGATCAAGGCAGAATTCAGGGCATTTGCACTACTTTATCTCTTAATGTTTCCAGTACAGTGTCAACGGAGAAATTAGTTTCTGCTACTGCTGAACTATTGTAACCTGTCCCTGCATCTGAAATCAACGTTTACGTGCATTGACTCTCCTCTGGAAGCCTCCACCAGTTTTGTAATTTATTTGGGGATATATTATACAGTTTATGTCATTATTTGAGACTTGTGTCTCTTTAAATACATATAAGAAACTGGTTTTATAAGAATGCCCCATCTACAACACCTCTAATAGGGCAGACTTGGATCAGTAAGATAACCCATATCTGTTTGGGTATTTTCCTGGGGTTCTCTTTAAAATGATCTGTTCTTGAGGGAGTTACCAGATCAGAGAGGCTCTGGCTGTGTGTCTATAGTAATATGGGGTTGGTGCGCTTAAATTTGTGACTAGACACACAACAAAAGTGTGTTGTTATTATTGAGAAACCAATGATCTTTTAAAATGATATTTTCAGAGTTGATTGCTACTATCTATAACTACTCCAAGTAATTAACAATCATCTGAATGAGCATCGTTTGGGCACTCAGACCGCATTAACAATACCCTGCAGTGACTCCACACACTGTCCATATGGCTCTAATTAAGGCATCCTAGTATTTGTGCTGGTACACAGGAGAAAAAGAAACAGATATGTCTTGGATGATAATTTAATCCCCCTCTTCACTGTGCCACTTTACACCATAATTAAGGATGTATTATGGTATCCTAACTGTGTACTTTCCACTTTCAGTATCTATGGATTTCTTTTCAGTAGGAGCTGAATCCAGAATCTAATATTTGAATTGGGTGTTATACAGCTCCAATATTACCAAATAATGGCTGTTCTTCCCTTTGGCTTTTCTGGTCATATTCAGCAGTGTATTGTGTCTGCCCTCTTTATTTTGGAGAAGTATAAACCCTCTTGATCATACTTAAGCTGCCTTTATTAGTGTTTTAAATATGCAGAGCTGTAAAATGGACTTGACTCTACTTTCTTCTCTTCCGTCTCTACATTGCTTTCTGTGTTTCCCTATTCATTCATCCTCTGGGTTTACCTTTCACTAACACAAACAACATTGTGCCTGAGTTCCCTGCAGCTCACGTTCCTTTCGCCTACAGCTGTTTCCACTGCTCATCTTATGTGCCCATCGTACTTTTTATTTCTTGTCTTCACTGCTGAGGTGTAAAGGAATAAGTAGCTTCTGAAAATAAATAAAATAGACTAATATGTATGTTTTTGCCCTTCTATTGAGAGATTGCAGTGCCACCCGTTTGCAGGGGTCAGAGCAATGCAGAATTCTCTTTGTTGAGGATGGCTCCACTGCATGATAACTGCCTGTACTCAATTTCCCACAGCTGTTTGAGCTTTTTATTAACAAAACAATTGTGGCATTTCAACATGCTATTGCAGAGTAACCAAAGGTAGATTTTAGAAATGAATCACCACACCTTTGATTTAAAAACATTACAGCTCAGCCTGTTTACTATGAGAAACGTAGATAGTTTGCTCAGGTCACTGGACCCTTTTTAGAGCTAGTATCCATGTAATCTTAGTTTTTATTTTCAAACACTTCTGATTCTTGACTGGCTGGCAAAGCTGGTCATTGGCTTACATACATCACATGTATGAATGCAGTGAAGTACATCCAACTCTACTACTGAGTTAACGGAGATAGAGTTCTATGGAATAGGTACACAAAATTGTGACTCTACTACTTTTGAAAGGAGGTAGCTTTTAAAAACATAATTTCACAACCACTTGACCATGACCCTTAAATGTTCTGTAACTTACATTTCCAGATGAATGATCCGTTCACTCCTATAGCAATAAAAATACCCACTCATTGTATGGGGGTCTGTTGTTGAAGTGTCTTCCCTAGAGCTCCACAGATATGCTTCTTAAGAAACTACCCCAAATTAGTTCTAGCCAGAGCTAAGGAAATGTTATCCACCAGACAATGCTGGGCAAACCAGAAAACCCAACTTTTAATTTTCAGTAAATATTCAATTTGAATTTTTGCTAAGGCTAAAAGATAAACTCATATGCTGAAACTACAATAGGCCCCTATTTTTGTTAATCACAAAACCTTATTTTCTCCTTCAGTTTAGCAAGAACTGAGTCCAGACTTGAACTCCAGCCCTGATTCTGCCTTGCACTAGATCAAACTTTCTGTTTCCTTCAACAATCTTTCCTCAGCAGTGGTCTGTGCGGAAGGTGAGCTGTGTAGCACAGAAGCTCACACCGGCTGTGCTCCCGTTTAAGCCATGGCTGAATTCCATTAAACCACAAGAATTTGCCTTCCCCATAACATTTTTCGGTGTTTAGATCGTGGAGATAGTTCTTCCTTCTGCACCAGTGCCAGAGAGTCTTCTCAAAGCACCAGGGTAGTTTATTTACAACTAAAACTACTTTAGACAGATCTTCAGCTTAAGCAGGTAAATGTATGACCGGAGTTTCTGCATTTTTCATTGCACCAACATCTCCAAGTGTTAAAATGCCATTGTGGAAGTGCTTTCAGAGCATTGTTACTGCTGCTGCTGGCAGTGAATTATCACTACTGACAAAATCAATAGTGGCATATGATTTTCCAGCATGCAGGTATCTGGCTGATCCACTGCTTAAATAAAGACATAGGTCTAACCTAAAATCAATAATAGCAAGAAATGTCAGCTGACGTATTTCAGGACCACAAAAGAAAACTAGATTCCTTGGAGATTTGAGGAAAACTTGCCACATGTATAACTCCTTCTGAGGAATCTGGTTTTTTTCTTCCTGTTCTCCCATTCCTCCAAATGCTGCTGTGAGTAAGTAAGTGCCTTTCTCATGTCTATGCATCATATAACCCTTTGCCTGGAAGAACTTAGCTCCTGTTGCACGCAGAATCCTCCTCTACAAATCCTAACTCGTAACTGAGCATCACTAAACAAGAACAATAACCCAGTGTGGAGGTCAGGATGTTTGTTTGATCCTGGGTCACAAGACTGATTTCAGTTCTGGACCTTGGTGAGTTGATAGTTGGAAGCTCTTGGAGCTTCTTGTTTGTTTTTTGTTCGCGGCTCTCCTGGTGCCACTCCCCAGCAGAAAGACTGTGAGGTAGAATCCTTCCCCTGGAGCCCTGCACCTCCTTCTAGAGGCTGCAGTGTGGGAACAGTCTGGGGGTTAATCCAAACTCACTCAGTTTTAGTCCATTTCCAGTCCACTTATAGAAGAATGGTGCCAAGGGATGAGGCTGTGTCTGACTGTCACACAATGGGGGCCAGAGACAGCAGGGGAGGCTGATGAGGGAAAGGGACTGTGGAAAAGGGAATACAGTCGGGACTGCAACTGAACCTACCATCTGAACCAGACCTGCCTCAGGCTGAGACAAGCACTAGGGAGGCTGCTACAGGCGTTTTTCTAGACAGAGGGGCTGTTTTCAGGTTTCTGTGGTTGGTAAAGCCACCTGGGTGTATTTCATAGCAATGGGACTGCATGGCAAGGGATATTATGCTGTTTTCAGAGACCTTTTCTGTCTGCTGGCTCTTTCTGCTGCTGCAGAAGTATTGCTATGGAGATAAGCAAGGGAGTACCCTACAACATCAGCAGTAAGAAACTCCACTTTTTATCAGGGTTTCTATAGCCCTAAAAGACTAAAACAACTTTATGAATGGGGAAGAGTCCATTCAGGTAGTATCGTCCTCTTATCACAACTGGAGTCAACCAGAATGAAACTGCAACTACCAATGTTGTTCGAGGTCATTATAATTTCAAGGTGGTGATGCATCCTGCTCAGGAGCATAAATAACGTTAGTAACCCGGGTTTGTAACACAACAGTTGGTAATGCTTTACTCTTAATATGCTGGGGAAAAAGAGGAGAGTACTGCAATGCAGTCTTGAAGGATTATTCTGCATGAAAAAGAAAATCTTATTGTGAAGGTACAATGACAAGAATGTTAATGAGAGGTCGATGAAGCTATAGCACATGATAGCTCTTATTTAGGTATATTGCTTCAGTCAGAACCTGAAACCCCAGGAATTTTTATTACAGCAGAAATGTTTATTGTTTAACCAACAGTAGCCAGCAAACCCTCCTGAACTGAAGAAAAAACCCAATTGTTCTCCACTTCAAAGGATTCAGAGGGTGGCAGGCAATGTAACAAGCAGAAATTCAAATACTTGCTAAGGAAGAAATGCGACTGGGCACGGTCTTCAAATATATGTTAATGGTGCAGGCTACACGTGCCGTAAAGCAGCCTGCAGACTAAAAAATAAATTAATTCCTCATCCAATTTATTATAATTTTGTTGACCTTGAGCTAAATTCAATATCCATCAGGCACCTGGTGACAGACTTCCTCTCTATCCTATGTCTCTCAAACAGCTGTTGAAATAGGTATTTCAATACGTTTGCAGAATGCAGATACAAAGTTTGCCATCGTGACTGCTCCGGTCACCTGGGGAATTAGAGCAAGATAGAAAACCCCCCTAGAAATGGTTAGAAGAATAATTCTGAACATTGAAGTAATTTGTGAATACGTTCCAAAATAACTGTAAAAAGAACATGATGTGAAATTTCTTACAGAAAATGCATTACTTCTCAGTGATCCGGCCTTTGGACGCTGCCTGTGGTGCTGTCAGCTGCAGGATATTCTGGTGGCACCATCTGTGCTGAAAAGAAAAGCCTGGAAGCGCCTGGTGAGCCTCACCTGGGGCCTCAGCTGCCCCTGCACATGGGCCAGGAGACCCAGTTCAGCTCAGTCCTGCTCTGGGGGTGCTGGTCACCTCGTAGTATGAATATGTAATTAACGTTAGGCTGTATAAGGAATCGTCTAGTTCTTTACGGTGTGCGTCTTGGTGGAGCGGAGACTCCCGGCACACCCAGCGCTGTTTGCTTGTTTCTATTCACTTAATAAATTGTTAATTTTGGCTAAAACTCTATTTAGGGCTAAAATTACTTATCACATTCTGGTCTGCCTGGCACTTCAGTTAGTACCAGTGTGGTATGTTCCCTGGAATGTAAGGTAAGGCTTGCTTTTCCTCTTTAAATGTGTATATGTGTGTTTGTGGTGATTTTTTTCTTCTTCCTGTTGACTAGCTTGTTGTGGTGTAGAAATAGATATTTTTTGTTGAGAGAGAAATGCTGATGTGGAAATCTGGCAAAATCTTGGTTCTAAGTGAGTTTTAGAAGTCCTGACGAAGTTGATCAGCTGTTGGTCTTGGCCTTCTAACTGTTACGTGTCAGTCCAGGCTTCATTTGCTCTCCTCCAGGGTACAGCACAGTTCTGTAGGGACCTTGTGGTTCCTTGTGCCCCTCATGTGATGTTGGCTGGGGAATCCAATTTCTCCTGGCCCCATGCACCACCCATCTCATCTCTAAATAGCCTTGTAGCTGTTTGCCGAGTTAACCTGTAGCTTTTTAGAGGCATAAAAACCTACCTGTGCTCCTGGTTGTGAGATTTCAGGATTATTTGCCCTCTGACTGAGAGCATCTATTGTTCACTACCATCCCTCCTGGAGGCATCTGCTTCCCTTCATATTTGGGAGCATGGAAAGTTTGGGGGTTGTTCTGTGAAACAACAATTGTGTAGGCTCCTTTGGCCCCACTGTATATTGACTCCAACGACCTACTTAACTGTCTGAGGACTTGTAACAGTAGTTTTGCATGGAAGTCTGCAATGGAAAGCCTCTTTTATCTGATTTTTGTCTGTTCCTTTTGTTCCTTCCCTCCCAAGGCTGGTTAAGTAATGCTGAGTTACTTTTTATTCCGTGGCTGAGATCTTTGCATGCATTTGAACTGGTTGTTTCTGTGGCAATTTATCCTTAAAATTACACTATGGGCATGCCTGGGTTGCTGAAATATCATTGTCAAAACCAGACATTTATTTAGCGTGGGGAATGTTGCCCTGGTGTATTTAAGAACTATGCTACTGTAAATAATGAGAAGCAAATTTGGTTGGTTTTACTGCTTTATGCAGAACAGTGAATAAACATTAAAGGGATAAGCAGCAGCAGTATGGGGAAAAGGGAAGGGCTGAAACGAGAGGAGATTACTTTAATTAAAATCTGTGAGAGCCTCTGTATCTTTGACATTTTAAATTGCATTAAGCTGCAATATAATTTAATTTTGAAGGCTTTTAAGTAGGTCCATTCTTGAATATTGACTGATTATCTTTTGTTCATATTCAAAATTTGAATAACCATTTATCTTGTTGTTGGGAAAGTGAGTACTGCAGCATAGCTTCTGCATTTCAGAAATATTTTCAATCACTAATCAAGCTAACATCAGTTTCTGTGAATTATTGGAATAAAACTCTAATGGCTGCAGCAGTTAATGGAAGCACAGTTAAACTTTGCATCAAAAAAGCCAGACTTAGATGAGCAAAAAAAAAAAAAAAGTGCTACAGTCCCAAATTAAATCTAAATTTTCATGCTAATTTAATTTTGATTTCTTGTGCTGCTTTGCACCTAGATTGGTGTGTATGGTGCTTCTGAAATCCAGTTGTGTTGGCATATTTAAATCTCAGTTGACTCGTTTCAGGTAAATGTCTCTTGCTTGACTCCTGATACCACCTTGGGTGTCTCATCCTAACAGAAAACTCGCTAATCACCATCCTTCTGTAAGTGTATTGTAATAGTTCAGTTTAAGCCAGCACATGGTGTTTGGACTTCTGCTTTGGTCAGCCAGCGTTTGTCATGTGTCTGCTGTCACAAAGCCCCCAGAGTCCTCTGTTGAGGGTTCTCAGTGTGATGTGTATGCACATATCTAAGGGAGCAAACTAGCTCAGAGCAAGTGTAAGACCACAGCAGTAGCTTTGGGGAAAATACTTTATTTCAATGTAGTGGTTTTCCATCTTCAGAAGTGGGAAACTAAGCTCTGAAATCCATGCATTTCTGTAGAAAGTAATGATCATTCTTTCACTTCCAATATATAACTATCAGAATTAATAATTGTTCTGAAAAATTCTCCATTTCTGAAGTACAAAAAAGAGTGGAAAAGCAGCTTGTTCTCAGGTTGCGGCTTGTTTGGACCAGATGCTGAAGCATCACAACAGCTGCCTATTCTAATTATTTCTGGGCCAGCTGGGCATGTTTCTGTATTAACTAGACTTCTGTGATTTCAAAATTGATCCTAGAGTGGTTTGCGTTGGAAGAAAACTATCTGGTTAATCATCTGGTCCAGCCACCCTAGAATGAGCAGGGACATCTTCAACCAGACTACCCTGAGGTTGCTCAGAGCCCCTTCCAACCTGGCATTGAATATTTCTAGGGATGGGAAATCTACCACCTCTCTGGGCAACCTGCACCAGTGTTTTGCCACACTTAATGTAAGAAAAATCCTTCCTTACACCCAGTCTAAATTTTCTCTCTTTTAGTTTAAAACCATCACCCTTTCTCCTGTTGCAACAGGCCCAGCTACAAAAATTTGTTCCCATCTTTCTTGTAGGCCCCCTTTAAGTACTGGAAAGGCACAATAAGGTATGCCTGGAACCTCTTCCCTTCCAGGTTCAAAAACCAAACACTCTCAGCCTCTCCTCATAGGTGAGCTGTTACAACTCTTTGACCATTTTTGTGATCCTCTGGATATGCTCCAATTGGTGGACCTATTTCCTGTGCTGAAGACCCCAGCACATCAGGTAGGATCTCACCAGAGTGGAGCAGAGTGGCAGAATCAGCCCTCTTGCCCTGCTGGCTGCACATTTATTATCAAGGTTGGTTGGAAGAGACCTCATAGATCATCAAGTCCATAGTTCTTGCAGCCCAGGATACATTTGGCCTTTCTGAGCTATGAGCATACATCATTGGCTCATGTCCAGCTTCTCATCCACCGGTATCCTCAGTTCTCAGTCGTTTCCAGTATTGATACTGAGGATTGCCCCAATCCAGGTGCAGGACCTTGCACTTGGCCTTGTATCTGATGAGGTTCCCATGGGCCACTTGTTGACCTTATCCAAGTCTCTCTGGCTGATATCCCATCCCTTAGGCATGTCCAGTGCCTCTTGCAGCTTAGTGTCCTTTGCAAACTTTGCAAAGGTGCATTTGATCCAACTGTGTCATTGATGAAGATAATAAACCACACTGGTCCCAGCACACACCCCTGAGGGATACAGTGTGAGCCTGACCTCTGTCTGTAATCACATTTAACTATGAATTTTCCTGACCTGTACGTCTTGTAAATACTGATCTTTCTTTTCTTTCACATTAAAAGGTTTTAATTTCCTTTCGTGCAAAGATTTCCCATTATTAAATGTTTGCAGAGCTGTTATGGCTGTTACTCCTTTACTACATGCTTTGTAGGTTTGCTACCATATTTTTTTTATTAAATGTATTTTGTATATTTTTATACAGAATTCTATTTTAGAGCAGGGAGCTACCAAATACCAAATCAATTGGACCTGCAATCTAACCCATAGCTATTTTTAATTTTTATTGTTCAATGTCTTAGGGAATTCCCTAAAACATTGAGAGCTATTTGGAACTAATTAGGTCCTTGAATTAATTGCAAGTGTGACTTCTGGCATGTTCAGACTATTTTTATTTGTTCTAGAAAGGAATATGCTGGGAAAGCACAGAATCATGGAATTATTGAGTCTGGAAAGGACCTCTAAGATCATCGAGTTCAGCTTGTAACCTAATATAACCACATCCTCCACCGTGACATTAAGTGCCTTGTCCAGTTTTTTCTTAAATATCTCCAGAGATGGTGTCTCCACTGCTTCCTTGGGCAGTCCATTCTAATGCCTGATCGCCCCTTCTGTGAGGAAGTGCTTCCTAACATCAAATCTAAACCTTCCCTGTCCCAGCTTCAGGCCCTGCCTTCTTGTCCTATCAGTAGTTGCCTGGGGAAGAGCCCAACTTCCACCTGTCTATAACTTCCCTTCAGGTAGTTATCACAGAATCACCCAACACTGGGGATTGGAAGGGACCCCAAAGATTGTCTAGTCCAATCCCCCTGCCACAGCATGATCACCTAGACCAAGTCACACAGGAACATATCCAGATGGGTTTTAAACCTCTCCAGAGAAGGAGAAGGCTTCCCCTGGGAAGCCTGTTCCAGTGCTCTGTCACCCTCAGTGTGAAGAAGTTCTTTTTCATATTTATATGGAACCTCCTATGTTCCAGGTTACATCCATTGCCCCTTGACCTATCACTAAATGAAATTGGGCTGACCCTGGCTCCACCCTCCTGACACTCACATATTTAAAGACATTAATGATGTCACCCCCCTGTCTACTCTTCTTTTAATTAAAGAGTCCAGCAGCTCAATGTCCTTGAACTGAGGGGCCCAGAACTGGACACAATACTCAAGATGTGGTCTCACTACAGTAGAGNACTCTGGCTTCTATCCCGCAGCAAGCTCACGATCGACCTGGCTACCCGATCATCCAGTCCACACTGCCTCAGTTTGGCTGTGAGGATGCTGTGGGAGACCGTGTCAAATGCCTTACTCAAGTCAAGATAGTCCACATCAACTTCTCTGCCATCACATGTCCACCTGGTTATGCCCCTTGGTGAAGCCATGCTGATTGTCCTTAATGACCCTCCTGTCCTTGATGTGCCTGGAGACAGCATCTAGGGTAAATTTTTATAGAGTGATAAGGTCCCCCCTTGAAGGGGTAGAAGGAAGAGGAAGATATTTAAAGCTTCAAAAACACCATGAAGTATGTAGCTGCGGAAATATTTTGAGAAGCTTTCAACATTGGTTGTTTTAGTCACACACAACAGCTTAAGCTGATGCAAAGTAGGGGTTACTGTGCTTGCAAAGTAGGAGGAAGTTTTACTTCTGCTTGGAATAAAAATAGATCCAATATCTATTTTTCTGCCTAAGCTGTGGGGTTTTTTGCTTTTTTTGTTTTTAAGAAGATTCAATACCAATAAATAGTCCTGATGGTGCTTATTGAAAAATCTGTATCATACTCTAGAAGTATCATACATTCTAGAAGATCTGAAATACTTGAATTTTCGTGTTTTCTTTTTGATAGGAACAGTGAAATATGTTGAAAACCAACAAATGACAGNGTCCTTGATGTGCCTGGAGACAGCATCTAGGGTAAATTTTTATAGAGTGATAAGGTCCCCCCTTGAAGGGGTAGAAGGAAGAGGAAGATATTTAAAGCTTCAAAAACACCATGAAGTATGTAGCTGCGGAAATATTTTGAGAAGCTTTCAACATTGGTTGTTTTAGTCACACACAACAGCTTAAGCTGATGCAAAGTAGGGGTTACTGTGCTTGCAAAGTAGGAGGAAGTTTTACTTCTGCTTGGAATAAAAATAGATCCAATATCTATTTTTCTGCCTAAGCTGTGGGGTTTTTTGCTTTTTTTGTTTTTAAGAAGATTCAATACCAATAAATAGTCCTGATGGTGCTTATTGAAAAATCTGTATCATACTCTAGAAGTATCATACATTCTAGAAGATCTGAAATACTTGAATTTTCGTGTTTTCTTTTTGATAGGAACAGTGAAATATGTTGAAAACCAACAAATGACAGTAGATTTTTTGGGAGTTGTGGTCTGTGTAGCTGCAGATGCATCTCTTACTGCCCCAAGCAGATGGGTTAAGGGCCTTTTTGGTAAAATGACAGGGCCCCTGGGAAGATGTGTTGATAGCTTCTGCAGGAAGGTGAGTTAGTTCCATGTGTGAGGGGATGGTTTATTTCACCACATGTAGTTTTTGTCAACATACAGCTTGTATTCTGAAGAAACTCAGAACTAGTTGCTGTGCTATGTTAGTGTGAATTACGATAAGATTAACATCAAAGGAAAATTAATCCATGGGCACTCTGACCTTGGTTGGATCAGTTCCTTGGATAGGTTTCTGATATAGGTGTGTGCTGAGGAGAGAAAATGATGTGCTTGAGGTAGGTCAGGAGTAGGATGTTCATGGCCCTTTGCGAGGTGCAAGCAAGGCTGAGCCTTCCGTGCTTCAGAAGGATATGGGCACATCAGCTGACCATTGTCCCTTGGGTATCTGAGTGGCCCCATCTCTGCCTTTTGGGAGTCTTACTTGTGGTTGAATTACTAGCATTGCAGTGACTTGTGCCACACTCCTGTATCTTCAGCATTTCTCACACGTCTAGTTTTAAAAGTGATAATAGAGCTTGTTCAGGTGATACCCTCCTGTACCACCTTCAGTCCCTTGTCTTAACTGCTTTGTGTTTGCTGATCTGTCCATCCAGACTGTCAGCTCTGTGATGCCCTTGTATGTAGTTTCCAGGATAAAGTCTCACCTCTTGAAGAAAAAATCAGTCACTCAGTATTTGTGATTCCTGCAGCTGTTTCTCCAGAGCTGTCCTTTTACAGCTCTTCCTGCAAAGAGTATAGGTAGTTGAGGCTTTGTACAAGTCTCCTGCATTTCCCTGCCTTCAAGTGTCACACATCTTCCCTTCAAAATAATGTGCAAAGGCTTCCTTCACCTTTCTTCTGGTATTTTTGCGATTCCAAATGTTCGGGTCTTTCCTCTTGAACAGACTCCCCAAGTTACCTACCCAGGGTGGGAAACCTTGAAAAGGTGAGATTTTTCTGCAGTTTCCATTTCACCAGACAAAATTAGTTTCTGTCAGCCTAAGACTTGTAGTACAGACATGCTTTGATAAGCACGAGGGCTTTAGATGCTTAAATGAGCCTTTAATGGACTGAGGTTCTTATTTTCTCCAGTTGTAGCTGCTCTATAAGAACATGTGCTTGTTCTCTAGATGCTTTTAAATTCAGCAGTTTCCCTTTATCTGAACTACTTCAACTTCGTGTATTTTCCTGTTTTGCTTTTATGAGTCACAGCATCCAATTCTCCAAAGCATTATCTTGGTCTTTTATCTTATTGTAAAGTGCTTAGTGATACCTTGTACTCAGGATGTTTTATTAAATTGAACTTGTTTGCTTTGTATTATACTGCAGATCCTTTAGCCTCTGTAAATCTGATCACAGGCAGACCTGTCCTTCCTTGCTATTCCTGTGCTCCCCTACCATTTTAATGCAGTGTCTCTGACCTGAGAAGTACTGCTCTTACACAGCTATTAAAAGTGGAGATCAGACATTCTTGCCTTCATGGTATTTCTCCAGTGAAGACACTCACGGCATATTATAGCTTTCATTGGAGATACTTTCTCCAATTCTTGAGCTTAGGTTAGAGATGGTGAAGGCAGCAGCAGCTCAGAGCAAAGTCATATAAATGAGAGAGATGTGACCTTCCCGAGAAGCATAGAGGGGCCAGGAAAGATGAGTTATTTCAAATGTCCATCCTGGAAGGGGCCCTTGGAATAAATGGCTACCGCACTCTTCCTATGGCAGGCAGAGGCCTGAAGGCAAATAGTTTGTTTATTAGTAAAACATTTTCTCAAAACAGTTACCTCTGCTGACCATGCTCTTGTTTTTCCATAACAGAAAAAGACAGGCCAAATCCTGTTTCATCCTTCCCTGCTTAAGGCTTTTAATTCTCAGCAGCAGTGGATGTAAGATGCCTTAACATGTCTTCAGTATTTTAGGGAACTAGTTGAGTTTGTGAATACAAGAAACCTATCTTGATTCTTGTGCTGGCTTTCTGGGTCTAAAATGTCATTTGTTGGGAAACAGGTCAAATGTGCTACAGAATTTATGCAAGTACAGATTGTTAAAGGGGAGGCTGCCTTGCCTAATGACAATGCTCTTCAAAGGTAATGAGTGTCTTCCACAACTTATTTTATAAATTAAAGTTCTCAGAGCTAAAAAAATTAGCAGAAATAGCACCCACCAGTTTAAAATACCCAGTGAAATAAAAAGTGGACATTACAGTTGTCACTTGATTACCATTTTCCTGCTGTGGATGGAGTTCTGATGTGCTCATGTGGCAGAGCTGTTTAAAATGTCTTATCTGTAAATCAAGTAGACAATAATAAATATTTTAGTATGTGCCGTTCTTCTGTCTAAATCTCAACTGCCTGATCAAACAGTTTACATTCCCATCTTTTGTATCCCTTTTTGAAAGCATCTCTATATTTCACTTGTTAAATGGAAATCGATCTCTAACTTAATTTAAATCTAAAATTGCTTGTGTATCGGAACAGTCTCATATCCTTCAGGCTTTTTATTATGAAGTACCAATTAGGGCCATAAGTTAACTTGTGGAAGATACAGATCACATGGAAGTCAAACGTGCTCTGTACAGAAAAACACATGTGAATACCATAAGATTTATAAATTTTGAAAGCTAAATTCCCTGTCCCCATACTCCATCCCCGCTGTGTATTTGTCTCATTCTTATTGGCTTGTCAAGAATGCAAAAAATAATTGAAAATGTAGACATTTGTACTTAAAATGGAAAATTAATCTGTTGGGCATTTGTTTTTCTTAGGCACAAAGATCTAAACCTGAGAGAGAAACAGATGTAAACTTTGAAAGTAAAAGTCGTCTGGGTTCCAGGCCAAACTTAGGTTTTTGAGACCTGATCCTCCAGGATACCTGATGCCCAAATCTGGGTCATGGTCATTTTACTGAGGTTTCTGACCTCCCTCCCTGACTCTGTCCTTTCTTGTCTATTAAATGTGTTTGCAAGTCACAGTGTGGTAAGAAAAGACTAGAGGATTTTTTCTTCCATCATGTGGCAGGCATCACTTTGTCCATTATGTTGGGGAGTTAGGCAGGGAGGTTAAGTACTTGGATGGGAAGATGGTCTGGGAATACTGGATGCTGTAGGCTCACTCTGCTCCAGCAGGGGTGGTTGGACTTAGATGATCTTTGAGGTCCCTTCTAACCTCTAACATTCTGTGATAGACAATCAATGAGTCCTAAGCTTCAGCTGAAAGCTGACAGTTCTGAATGTGTCTTAAACAGACCTATACTGCACTTCACCGGGTACTAACATCTGAATAACAAGCATCGTGTTTTGGTAACAGAATTCCCTGACATAGGTTAAGTGTTGTTACTCCATCTACGTACTTCCATACAAGCTACCGCATAGGGCTTCATCTGTACTCTCTAATTTATGTTACCTTTAAAAATACAGATTTAATTGTAACAATTTTCCTCTCAAGATTAAATACAGACTTTCCCAGAGAACAAAAGATAATAGAATAAAAATCACTTAAGCAAAACCTAAATTAAATTCCAGCTACACTGAAGCCAAATGTAAAATCAGGAAGAGAAGAGGCAAGTAAGTACTTGGCTTATTGGGTCAGAGGAGAAATACATACAGTCTGTGACAGTCAAACAGCTTATTTTGAATTTACAAGTAGGGTTTTTTGCTCTGCTAGCAATTTTAATTACTCTGTGAAGAAGAAAATACATCAGATGAAGTTGCCTACCTGAAACAAAACTGAGTCCCATGCAGGGTGACAAAAGTGGGGTGCCTGCAGCCCCTTACTGGCAGCTCCAGTCCCAGTGAAGGTTGACTCTGTCAGGACTGGGGTGGGAGTGACTGACTCTGTCAGCAAAACTGTGACATTGGCCAAGTCTTGAGAATGAGGAGTGAAGCAAGAGCTTTGCCAGGACAGGGATTTACTGTAGTTTTAGGACAGACCTTGCGTGTCTGCTTAAAGGAGTGAGGGTAGGGAAAAGCCCAGCTTTGGTAATTAAGTTAAGGTTTCCATTCCACTAGTAACTCAAGGTCCTTAAGGATTAAGGTTGAAGTTGTTGCTTTTTTCCTAGTTAAATAAGACACACCTCTGGAACAGTTTTTTCCAGATTCGTGGTGTTAAGATGCATTTTAATTAGCAGCAGCTGCAGCCCTCTCAAATAATGTTGTCTTCCTTCCACAACAGGAGTGCCAAGCCTGGCAGCTGGACTTCCCTGGCATTTCTGCTGCTTGGGCAGCTGAGCTTTTTGGAGCTGTGTGTGGGGGGAGCCATGGTTTCCCCTGTAAGCAGCAGGTGTCGGGCAGGTGCCCAGCATCTGGTGTTGAACCATCCCACCTAGCTGTGGCCCTTTCCTAAGGGCAGGCACATCCATCCCCTCACATCCCCTTGCAGTATAATGCAAACTGCTCTAGTGCCAATGAGAAACCCCTTTGTGTCTCAAGGGTCTAAAGGCAAGAGCAGTCTTGGTACTGTGGTATAGGAGAAAAGAAAACCAAACCATCCCAATTTCAGTGTAAAAAGAGAACATCCTTCTGCCAAGGAGGAACATTTCTAGTGTACAGGTAACAACGCTCCCTGCACTCACTGTAGGTTTGGCTCCGTACTGTTTCGGTACCTTTGTTGCAAGAATGACGAGCAGTTCTGTCTGGCAGAGACCGGTAAATGCAGAAAATGAGTAGAAATTGTGCTTCACAAAAATACCTCTTTCCTGGAATGAGTCAGAGATGGTGATGGCACCTTTGCACTTAGTATTAAACTAATTTATTATGTTTTAAAATCTATTAATTTAACCTGTTGTTTACTGACCCCTTTTAAATGTTGGTATCTGCAGCAACCAGGGCAATGAGTTCTCCAGTCCAGTCACTTCTGTGAAATCTTTCCTTGGTTTGACTACCACCACAAGCTTCACTTTCTTTGTTTTTTGATGTTTTTTTCCCCCAGCAGTGAGAGCTGTTTGCAGCCTTTGAACTTGCTGAAGGACACCACAGCCTTCAAAATTCAAAGGGTGAGGGGCCATATCACAATGTTTCTTTCCTCCAGGCTAAGGATTCATTGACATTGGAGCATCCTCTGCAACATCAATATATCAGATGAAGGGACAGAAGAGAGTCCTTCCACGACATTTACAGTTACACTCCAGAAGGCAGCTGTCAAAGGAGGCTTAATTGTCAGGACTCTATGAAAGTGGTGATCAGGATAGAAGCTGGTCTGCGCTATGAAGTGAATAAGTATCTTTTAAACAAACATGCTAAAGCGAGGGAATGAACGATGATTTTCTTCAGGTAGCTGGAGAGAGCCTTCCTCTGCAACTCTGGTTTTTGGCGCTCTTGAATGGGTGATGGAGACAATAAAGACAGTCTAAAAAGCTGTCAGAGCCCAGGATGAGTGGGGAGGAGTTTTACCAAACGTGGAAGCCATGCCTTCCAGGGGATTATCAATTTATGAACCAACTAAGCCAGCCTTCATACAGATATTTTTACTCCAGCTGATAACGGGGTATGATGATCAAAATAGCGTAGTTCGAATCTGCCACAAATAGTCACCAAACCTGGAGTGATTATGCACCAATATAAGGTTTTTTCTTTCCCATACATTTTTGATATAATAGCTACAAATTATGCAGCTTCGGTGTGATTTTAAAAAAATATTCATATTTCATAGCACCTAACCTTGAATGCAACAAAATCTATTTCATTAATTCAAAACAAACTTTCTGCCTTCCAGTAGTATGTCTGTGCTATTAATTTTCACAGTTTGCAAAGATACCTGTAAGAAGGATCCTCACAGTTGATTCAATTCTGTCCATCTGCTGGCTGCTGTTTTGGCTAATGGCATAAAGAATTTACTTGTGTGTGATTCGTTCTTGTTTCCTATGTATTAATGGATTAAGAATGGTCTTTTGAAGTGAACAGCACGTACACAGCCAAGCATTTTGTCCAATTTAAGTGAAAAAGAATGAAAGAGGTGCTGCTAGCACAGTTCTTTGAAGATGTTTGGATTCAAGCATTCAGTTTGAAGTATCTCTGTACTTTCTTTTAATAGCATACCCTTAAAACAAAACAAACAAATTCTGAGGGTTTTCTTTTAACTTTTTATGTGAATGTTCTCCTCTTCAAAGCCAAAACTAGCTGAGGGACAGGTAGTGCTTGTTGTACACAGACTCATGGTTCTGCTTCATGAGCTCACCTCTGCAGCACCAAAGTGCTGCTATGGGAGCCTGTTCTGCCCCTGTGCCCCGGGCTGGCTCTGGCTGTATCCATATCATGTCCACATCCAGCGTGGATGTGCAGCTGTAACAACCACCTCTCTTTAGTCCCTGCTGTCAGGGATGCTTCTGGGCCAGTTTTGAGACCTGTGTTCCTGGAAGGAAGCAATCTGATTTCCTGGTACTGCAAATCCTATGAAGACACTTGTCCTCTGGACAGACTCCCATCTGCTCTGTTGTGGCAGGGGAGGATGGCATTTGAGCTTGCTGGCAGTGTTGGTATGGAAATGGGAGGTCTCTGTTTCTGCAGCACATGAAAGGTGGCAGGCTTTGGCTATGTGGGTTTGTAGGCAACTGTTGCTTACCTTGAATCCTTGTGGGGATTTTCACTGCTTATTGACAAGTAATGTGTCAGAGCACTAGTAGTGTCCCAGACTTATTGCCTGGCAGACTTTTGTATAAATTCAATAGGTCCAATTAAACAATTAGAGTCTAAGTAGTAAACCTTGATGTGTATTCTGAGACTAAGAACTACTATCTGGTCTTACTTATTCCCAAATGATAGTTAATATTCCTAGTTCCTCCTAGGTGATGGTGGTGACTAGAAACATAACAAAGACCTGAGAACAGAAACAGCAGCAGCAAAGGAAGTTCAGCAGAGCCTGGTTTGCCTTTCAGACAATCAAGTGTTCTTCTTCGAAAGCATAGTTCTTATTACAGGTATTCATTATTCACAAAGAGAAAAAAAGAGTTAATTATTTCTGCTTGGTACATTCCATGATCATTTCATAGTGTGTCTGTCCCTCTCCATCCCTCCTTCTGGATTTGTATGGGGTTTTTTGTCCTTTTGCTAAGAAAATTTCTGGTAATGAAGCTGCAGATCCACTGTGCATCCCTTTTTAGAAAGGGCAGATCCAAATGCTGCAGCTGATACAGTTTTCTGGCAAAGAACCACTCACTTGTTTTAGCTGTAGAATATTAGAGATGGAAACAGTCTTTAGCCTGCCATGCAAAGAAAAAAATGATTGATTGCATTTAATCACTAAGAAAATGCAGTGCTGTGAGTGAAACACCACCCCCCCCCCTCCAAAATTCGGTCATTCAGAGTGAAAATGCAGGACAATTTGATGGATATTCATTGCTGTTTTTACTACGATACTCCATCGCTATAATTAAACAAAAAATGAGGATTTAAGATGGAAATTTTCCATCACTCTTTAGAAATACAAGGCAAGGGTGTAGAGAGACTACTTTTAACAACAGCTTCTAACAACAGTGCAGTAGAAGACTAGAAATGAACTGGTTCTGAATCCACTGGCTACTTTATAGTTTTCATCTTGATTCCTGTGTTGCCTTACTATACAAGAAAAGATTTATATGTATGTGAAAAGCTTCTTTAAAAAGGCTTAATTTTCCTTTGGTGAAACTACTTTCTGTATCATCTGTTCCTAAGTGGAAAATTAATTCCATGTTCATCAAAATATGGGTAGGGAGGAGATGGCTTCAGTTGACTCCAAGGGACTCTCTCTGTCTGTCTCTCCTTGCTCTCTGTGAGCAAAAGAACCTATGCTCATGCCTGTGCATCTTGTCCTGCTTTGTGTGAATCTGCAGTCCAGGTCATAACTGAAGCATTTGCCCAGCAAGTAAAGCTGTTGCATAGGTGACAGTTTGCCATTTGCTGTCAGAACACATGTAAGAGCGTTTACACCAGCACTTCAAAACTGCGATGAAAGAGCTCTGTTCCCAATCCAGACACAAGGCATGCGGGCTTCTTATATTTGCTCAGTATTCCCAATTCACCATTAGGCTGTAGCTTCTTGATGCAATCTGTTTTGATCTGCTTCCATCTGCTCCTATCTGATGGGTTTTTTTCTGAAAAATGAAGCTGGCGGTGTGTGAGTGTTGCAAAGGCAATCAGTTACTGGAGCTGTAAAAGTGTGCTGCCTGGTAGAGACACAGAGCGTTGTTTTTCCTCACACTGCTGCCTTCCTTCTGCTCCTCAGCACCGTGCAGGTAAACCTCACCACGGGCCATTGGTGCCACATCTGCTGTTGTACATGAGTGCGAATCAGAGGTTGTGTTTCAAGTTTTGGGATGGGACTTTACGAGTCAGAACAGCTTCTGAAGGTGCATGAGTGGCTGGAAATCTGTGTTTGGGAAATAGATGTAAGTGGCCAACTCTGAGGAAGGATGGGTGAACTGACTGGAGTTTCTCAGTGGGCTGGGCTGGCACCGCTTTGTGTTTGGGGGTTGTTTTGGGTGTTTTAGTGAGTGACTGGGAGGAAGGAATGGAGACTACACTTAAAATGCCCCAGTCAGGAGCATTTGGACTTCTCTTCCTTTGCTTAAGTTGGACAAATGAGTGGTATTCACAGAGATCCATAAAAGCACTCAACCAATAGGCCACACTCTTATTAGCTTAAACCAGTATCACAGAATCACAGAACATTAGGGATTGGAAGGGACCTCAAAAGATCTTCTAGTCCAATCCCCCTGCCACAGCAGGATCACCTAGACCAAGTCACACAGGAACATATCCAGGTGGGTTTTAAACATCTCCAGATAATAAGACCCCACAACTCCCCTGGGCAGCCTATTCCAGTGTTTCCTTCTCATATTGATCTGCAACCTCCTACGTTCAAGCTCACACCCATTGCACCTTGTCTTATCACCAGATGACATTGAGCAGAGACTGGCTCCATCCTCCTGACACCCACCCTTCACATATTTATAGACATTAGTGAGGTCACTCCTCAGTCTTCTCTTCTCAAAGCTAAAGTGACCCAGCTCCCTCAGCCTCTCCTCATACGGGAAGTGTTCCACTCCCTTCATTCTACTCCATTCCTCCTGAAAGTATTCCGTTTTGCTGATGCAGCTGATTCAGCAATCACTTCGACAGGTAGGAGTGTGGGAACAGAATGTGCACGGATGTGGGGTACAGAACAGCCCTTCAGAAAAAGGTGCTTCTAGCCACTGTGCTCTGATCACTTTAACCTCCATGACAGCAATGTTAAGCTTTTGTGAAAAATACTACGACTGTTAGGACATGTGAGGAGATTTATTTTTCTGCAAGAAAGGAGTCATCATCCCGCTCTGCTTGTTCTGCTGCCAGGAGCAGCCTGAAGTATTGCAGCTAGTTCAGGCTCTGGTCTTCAGCAGGGTGCAAACCAAGCAAAAGTAGCCCGGAGGAAAGCTGAGTGTGATCAGAAGTAGATGAAATATGATCTCGGAGGGCTTGAAAGAGCCGTGTTTGCATGGAGTTACAAAGATCAAATTAAAGGGGGAGATTTGGGGATGACATCTGTTCTCAGATGCAAGAGAGATGTCTGTGGGACACTGCATAATAGTCTGCCCCTCTCATCTGGGGCCAAGTAATGTGCTGGAGATACTGCAAGAAAGACTTGGCCAGACACCAGAGGAAATGTCCTAGGGGTAAGTTAGCTTTTACAAAAAGAAATAATAATAAATAAAACTTTTGGCTCTTGGATCATGCTGAGGACACTGGGCCAGAAATGATAGCATCCTCACAGAACTGCCAGTTTGGAAGAAACCTTGGAAGATCACCTGCTCCAATCATTCATGGGAAGGAGAGCCTAGATAAGATTTTCTAGCCCCCTGTCTTGAAACTGCCAGTGATGGTGTCTCTACCATGCCCATGGGCTTCCAGTGAATGCTTGTTCTGATGGTAAAATATTTTCTAATGATGAAAATGCAGACTGGTAATGATATGGGTAGATCTGTAATGTTGTGGACCTGTTTAACTTTGCCTCTGACAGAGCAAAACAATGAGTGTCTTAACATAAAACGAAGAAATATATTTGGCTTTATGGGGAAAAAAGTAATATTAATGAATATGTTTTGTTTAGTAGGGACTTAGAATTGTTTGCCTTTTGCTGCTGTCTTACACAACAAACTTTGCCACCCTTACCTGCTGCTGGGAGGGCAAGGTTTGTGTTAGCCACTGCTTTGGTAGACCCTAAATGTTCTATCTAATTAAGCAGCTGTTTAGATTTTCACCAGGTATATTTGGAATACCAACACTTGCAAACAGATGCAAATAAATTCTGTTTACTTCTACTTTTCAAATCTGCATATTGATAAATACTGTACTCCCCGGATTAAAATGATACGTCATCTCTTAGACGTAGTAATTACAGCTTGTGTGATATATGTGAATCTTCATTTATTATTGTCCAACCTTGTAGAAATTAATGTTTTGGAAAGCTGCTTGCATAAACCATTCTTTTAATGAAGCTGCCCAGTGAGAAGATAGAGGTGGAAAACAATTAATTGGCACTGCTAGATGGAGATGACAAAGACAGATCAAACTGCTGTGATAAGAATGTTGATTAATTGTGCTACTTAGCGATAGACTCGTTGGAGTTCAGATGTTGTTCCTGTAATCTTCATGGGACAGGTGCCTTAGCTTTGAAGGAGTGATTAAGTGCTGCAGCATGCAGGCTGCTCTGGGAATTGTCATCTTCAGACTAGTGTGTCTAAATTACTAATTTACAGAGTTACGGGAAATAGTTTGCCATGATTCTGAATGATTAATGCCAAACTGTGCTGGCAATGTCCACCCAGTAAGTCATCCTCATTGCTTTGGGATAGGACTTGTCAGGCTGCCTCTGGGAGGGAGTGTGAGGAGTCAGAATGACAAACCCTACAACTGCTGAGAGGTCCTGTAGGTTGATGACTTTGCAAACAAACAACAAACTGGTGGTTAATTGGGCTGGGGTACATCTGTGGAAGCTGGAGGTCTGTTTAAATAGAAAGACACGTATGTTATGCTGGGGGCTCTGCAAACTGCAGCTTGAGCAGTTACCACTTCAAGGGAAGAGAGAAAAGTGGATGTTTCTGTGATTGGAATACTAAGGTGCCTAAAGTTCAGTTCTGTCAAACAGAACTGGCTGTGCATCTTCTCAGTTCTGCCTCATCTGCTGCATCATCAGGGGATTAGTGAGACTGCATGTGCTGCAGCAGTGTGATCCTGTCCAAACTGGAGCCTAGAACTGCACAGAGCTCCTCCAAGCCCTGTGGCACCATGCTCCCTGCACACTGCAGACATGCAGAGCTTTACTGTTTGTCTTTGTTATTATTGCTGGGTTTTTGTAAAATCCATATGGTGGGAGCCAGACTAGCACTAGAAGCAAAAGCAGTGAGTTTTGGAGCAGTGTCAGGCTTTGATGGAACACTGGCCAGGACCTGAAGGTCCTCCTCATGCTCTTTCCTTGCAAGTCAGTGCTCTGGTGTTGGTTGATCTTCACTCACTTTTGTGTTTAGTTTCCCATTTGTCACAAGCTGCCTCACATCCTTGTGCACGGGTGGGTTACCAAGGCTCTTGGAGTGTCTGTCAGCAGAGCTCCCTCTCGGAGATGCACAAGGGAGGGTTTTCCTGCCGGAGCCGTTCTGCGCCGTGAGCAGAGCTGTGATGCACCCTCACTGCTGATGTGATGAAGAATGCTAACCTGACCCCCGCAAAAGCACAGAAATGAAGTAGCTTCCGTTTTAAGAATTCACTCACAGACCTGAAAGAGCAAATAGAATCATAGAATCATGAGGGATTGGAAGGGACCTCGAAAGATCATCTAGTCCAGTCCTCCTGCCACAGCAGGATCACCTAGACCAAGTCGTAGAGTCAGATGGTGCTGCCATTTTTCCTGACCTCAAGAACAGTGCAGGCAGGATTGCTTCCTCCCGGAGAGTTCCAAACATCCACACACGCAATGTTAAATCAATGAAAAGGCACATAAGTTGGTTTTAAAATCTATATGCTTGTCTGATTCTTAGGAATAATTTGTCAACTGAGCTGTGCCAGGAGTTGCCCTTGTTTTCTTAAAGTAATGACTAAAGGAACACAAGAAAGCTTGAACTGTGATCTTTTTTGTTTTCTTTCTCTGTGTGAGGCTCGGAGAACTAGTTAATGCTTTGTTTGGCTGATTCTTTATGAGCAGTGCTTGGGAAAATATTTTTTGAAGTTAATAATTCGTGAAGGCTGATTTTACAGATGTGATCTGAATTATGGTCTGTGTTTTTTCTAAGGCATCCATTTTCCTCTGATAAGATTTGCTTGCTTATTTTACGTTCTTAATGCCTCTCAGGCTCCAATATTTTTGTTTTCCTCATTCTAACATATTGGACTTCTTTTGCAACAGCTGCATTTTGAAGCCTTCTGCTCTACTTTTCAGAACTGCTTAACTTCTTCTTCTCCCTCCTCCATGTATTGAATTAGACAAACTATTAAATCCTTTCTGACGAGAAGCATCCAAGGCTTAGAAGGCACCAGATGGTGGCACTGGTGTTTCGCATCTGACAAGTCTGGGTGATGCAGTGAAGCCGGAAGCATTATGCAAGTCGCATTGTGTGCCATCCTAATTTTCTTATTCCAAGCTGCATAGTTGGAATGAGGAAGGTGACATGTTTTTATCTGTAGATAGCGGCTAGGGAAGGTGAGATGTGTATCTAAGGGAGCAGAAAGGATAAGCCACGGCAATATCAGAGCATCGCTGAGGCTCTTATTTTCTGTATTTGTACCATGCTGTTGCATTTAATTACTTTTCAGTTGAAGGGCAGAGTAGCAGGGATCTAGTTGAACTCTACCAGCTTGTACCAGATGAGGCTGCAGTTTGGGTTCTTAAAATCAGATATGTGCCATATTCTCAGTCCTCACTGAATTGTACTGCAGTTTTTAGTAGCTGCTCTTTTTCTGAATGTAGTAGGTATCAGCTCTGTAGTGCTGTCACAGTTATTTACTTTATACTCTTGGAAGCTCCACTTTGGTATTTTCAGAGCATGCTTGCAATGCTTACTTCTTCTGCTTTAAAGGGAGAATGGCCGGAAAAACCCGTAGAGAATGAAGTTTTGAATTCCATATCAGATATTTGGTTAGAGCAATATTTAAGATTTCTTTTGCCTCTGGAGATGAATCTGTGCAGTCTGTACAGTGATTCCTTCCTGTTTGGGCACAGACTGTGCCAGAGAAGAGAGACCACCTTCAGATGTGGAAATGATCAGGGCAACACGAGAATGTGGGAAAAGGCTGATTACAGAGTCACAGAACTTCATTGGTTGGAAGGGACCTTTAAGATTGTCAAACTCAACCTTTGACTCAGTGCTGTGAACAACAAATATCGTGAACAAGAGCACACAACAACAACATTATGAACAATTAGCACAGAAATGGCCAGATTCGTTAGTTACATGGCACCGAGTGAGAATGAGTTGATCAATCAATACTGCCTGTAGCAGTCCTGAGGCTGGCAGCAGCTGGAACCGGTGTCGTATGAAAACAGAACAGCAGAAAACTTGCTGACCATCCATGCTCCACTGTAATCTGCACGACAAACCTTTACTCTCAAAGATGTCCCAGCAGGACTCTGGGACCTGCAGCCTTGGTTTTCATCCACAAAAGGAAGTGGGCTCTGAACCCCTAAAGTGAGTTTTCTCTGTGGTGCTGTCAACACACCTAGTCTTCAGGCAACTAAAATCCTGATGGTTTGAGCACAGGCAATGCAGACTGGAAAGGCTCAGACAGAGTGTCATGTTTGAGTTCAGGAGAACTTAGCTGCCTTTCAAAGCCACCTGTGAGAGTTCTTTCTGGGTGGGGTTTTTTGGGTTTTTCCTATGTGTTGAATAAAGTGATGGTGAGTGTTTTCTAAAGTCCTCGTAGTCTCTATAGTGAAACACATTCCTTGGCTACTGAAAGAAAAAGCAAGCTGAAGTGCAGTTGGCTTCACGGAGCATGAAGTCTTTTTTCACATATCCTTGGGGAATTCAGGTCTCCCACCTATGCAAGATTTGGCACGCCTCATCTGTTGCAACTCTGGTGCGTAGACTGGTTTTATTATAAAACTTCGGCTGTCACTTGGAAATCAGTTAGAGATTTCTCAGTGAAGTACTCAGGTGAGATTTGACCTTTTGTCTTTGTGATAAGTCAAGATACTTTTTCTAGTCTGAAAAAGCTAGAAAAGCTCCCATTTGGCCCATAAGACACAATTGTTACCTATGTATTGATGATATAGGAGAAAGCAGCCATAGCTGAACTGATGAAACCGACTGGTAAGTGTGTGATCCCTCTGTTGGAAGGTTTGCCGCTGGGTGCATGCTAGGAGAGACTGGTGAATGTTTTTGTTGGGTTTTTTTAAAAGTTAAATATGCTTCAAAGTTTCAGCTTGGTGAATCAAAATAGTCTGAAAGTCACAACGCGAAATTACAGGATGTCTCTGTAAACAGCGTGCACTTGTCAAGTGACACAACTTGATAGCAGCTATTATGCATTTTCTGCTTTCTTAGCAGCACCTGGTGTTCTGTAGAGTCAGGCCTTTAGCAGACACTTGAGAAATAGTTTTTCTGCTTCGTCACGTTCTCACAACTCTTCTCATTTTTGTCCCTTAACATCATCTCATCTCTGAGCTGTCAGGAGAAAGAACTATGATTCTAGTTTGATTTTGCAAGGCAACATGGCCTGTTGACAAGCTATGGTCCTGGCAGATAGCACCATTTTGCTGTATAAATGTATTAATATCAAACTCTTTAGCCTCCAGTAAGATTTAATGGCTTCTAATTAATTAGGGTGGTTTTTGTGGGTTCTTCTTCATAGGGGAGCTGTTTGTTTTTTCCCTTCCTGGCAGGAAAGTGCAGCCATCCTAAGCCAGTCATGTGCTGGAGCTGCCCTTCTGATTTCAGTTAAGTATTTTTATCATCAGAAACTGGTAAAAGTAAGATATATGGTGACTGATTTCCATCTTTGTTAAGGTGATTAGAATGTTTATCAATGCACAGGTGCTGTCTTCTTGCTCTTGTGTTCAGTGGGATATGTAGGGATCAAAGTGAGAACAAATTAAACCAAGAAACTCAGGTTGTGGCTTACTACCCTTATTTTTTTGTTTTGCTTTAATTTCTCCCTGTTGATTCAGACTTAGCAGGCACATAAAAGCACCTATGCTGGTGTGGTGCAGAGAAAAACAAACTGGTGGGTGATGACATCCCTTTTAGCCCAATATTGGTGATGGGACACAGAGAGGCTGTACACTGCTTTCTAGGGAAATTGCTAGTAGAGCAGAAAGCAAAGATTTGGATTCTCTTTCTCATTCTTTTTCAGGTACATTCTGTAGTTATTTAAATAATATGGAGTAAGATGGCTGTGAAAGAGGATTTGAAACAGCCCACCATTTAGTCTCTAATTTGAAAAGAAAACGTCTATGAACCTGCGCTGCTTTAAATAAATTCCTGAAGAAAATGAATGTTTTGAAGTGGCTTCTTCTTAAAATTAGGAGATCGCAAAATAATTTTGGCATTACTTGTGTGTTTGGTTTGGTTTTGGTGTTTTGTAGGGGGTTTCTTTCTTACAAGAACAAAGCCAACAGAAGATTCCTCTAATAAGGAATCTTTCCACTTTTTATTCTTCCAAGTAAGTCTTAGTTACAATGCTTGTAAGGCACTTGTGCTCCTCATAGTTATCCTTAACATTACCAATATGTTGGCCTTTATTAAAAATTTAGTCAAGCAAGGGGCATAATAGTTCAGCTCGTCACATTTCCTTTTTTAAAAATGCTTGAATAGATGTTGACTCACTTTTTTAGTGTGAGTTCTGGGCATGAACTGTTTGCATCAGGTTGTAGGTGAGTAGCTATGGAAACCAGTGATTTTTACACAATTACTGGTTTTTATTTTTGGCTGCCCAGTTTCTGTAGTGAGTTACTCAACTAAGATGACAGTAGTGCAAATAGCAGTTTCAAAATGCAAATGCAATTTCACTGCTGAACTCTTGTGTGTACCTTACAGGTACACTCCATTAGGTATAGCTTAAAAATGGCAAGAAATTCAGTGTATCATTGTGACTCGGCTGGCAGAGAATGCTGAAAGGCTGATGAGGAGGGAGGGGAGAGTATTTTGGCCTCTTCTAATAGAGACAATTGTAATGGTTAACTGGGCACTGTGACCTGACACTTTTTGAGATGTCAGGGAAATAGGCTGTCCAGAGCAGTCTGGGTAGAATCAGCTGTCAAAGGACTTTAGCAGAAGCAGCATGGAGGGTCTGGTTCTTTGGACTCTAATGTTAAAATTTAGCTCAGCTATATTGTGAATTGATACCTAAATATATTGCAGCTTGGGCCTGATATTGATACCAAGAGTGATGGTGAAGGTGAAGATTTAGTCCAGCAGCCTTGTAGGTGCCCCAGGAGAGACAAAGGCCTCATTCTATTTCTCTGCAGAGCCAGTGGATGTGCTCAGTAAGTTGCAGCCTCATTTCCGGTTGTGAAAAGTGTCAACGTGGGAGCATTTTGATCAGCCTCTACTTAATTTGGATTTAAAAGCAATTGTCGTGCCGTGAAACAAGAAAGCAAGTGGATATAAGGTGATATATTTTGGTTTCCATCTGGGAAGTTTGGATTTTGTGAAGCTGAGTCTGGCTATCAGCTTTACCTCTGCTCCCGTCTAAAACACTTAGTGAAAGGGTTGTGCTGTCTGCCAGACGTGCCCGCGTTAAGACATTTTCATGCATGAATACTTCATGCAGTTTTAAGAATCTACGACAACGTCTCCAGAAAGATACTATATGAAGTCGATAGTTCTTTTCTGTGCCATCTTGTTGATGAGCTAGAGGCAGAAAGAAGGCTCACTGGAGCGGGGTTAAGATCAGTAGCTCTGTGAATTTTAATTGGATCTTCTTTTACTACCTGCTGAATACTCTCTGCTTTTAACCCTGTAACATGAAAATACAAGATCCTTTGGCAACTAGTGACTACTACATCATCTAGTCCCATCGGAGTAACTTACGGACTTCCTTAAATGCAAGAGGAAAGAAAGGAATTGAAGAATAACTTTATTCTTGCCACTGTCATAATTTTATTTAAAGTAACATTTCCACCTTTTTGGTTTCCTGTTTAAACCTGGTTGATCCATTTCTTTTTTACTGTCATTTACTCTTCACACATTGTCCTCATTTCCAGTCTGTTTTCCATTATTTGTCCCCACTGTACAGATGTGATTCTATGTGCTAGATGTCACCTTTGTTTATAATACAGTTCTCCTGTATGCAGTGGGTTAACAAAATCACCTTCTTCGAAGACTCTCTATAGCATGTGGAGATGATAATTAGAAGAAGATGCCAGGATTTCCTCATGAAGAAACAGCCTTATTTTTTCTCACTTTCATTTATCCTTCTCTTCGTCTGATTGCAAATGACATTGGCTACAATGGGTTTTTTTGTGCTCCATTTTTAGCCACCCATACCTAAAAGCTCTTGCAAAATGCTCTTTAGTAACATTCTCATGTCCTTTTGGTTTCATCCCCTATAAATCCACCAAGCCAGGTAAGTGTCTTTCCTCTAGAAATCTTACTGGTATCATTGCTAGTGCGTTTTCTCCTTTAGAACTCTGTTTCAAGCCCAGTTCAGTTTGGATACTGTCCTTCACTTTTCCCAAATCCTCTTGGTGAGGCAGTTCTGACAGCATGTGAGTGATAACAGAAAGGAGACCCTTGACAGCACAAAACTTCTCTAGGACCACTTCCTCTGTTCTGCTAAAGGTCTCAACTTCTACATTCACTGTGCTTTGAACTGGTGGTAAGAGGTAAGCCTGTTCTTGCCTCTGCCTGCACACCTGGAACCAGATCTGTTCTGAGGTGACCGTTCCCCAAGGCAGCATGGAGTTATCTGCTCCGCTTGTATCCTGCAGATTTCGACCAAAGAGGAGGTTTTACGCACTGACACAATTTTTATGTCAAGGCCGGTGCAAGGGTGCATCTTTACAGTGTCTGTTAAATAACAAACAGATCACTGCTTCTTCAAGGTCTTCTAGCTATGAAGTGGTGATGGGATGTATCAGACTGCAATTCTTCTTTTTGTTTTATGGGCTTCATTTGGTAGATGGTGCTGTTCCTGCTCTTTGTGATGACTTTGAAGATGAATTGTTAAATGCTATGGTGTTCTCTAATTCTCAAAGTTCCACAATAGTGTAACTTTACTGCCTTATCTTTTTTCCTAGAGTGACAGAGATTCCTCTGAAATGCAGATGATCTGTTTTGTACCGGCAGAGGATGCTAATTAATTAGATGCTAATCTAAGCCTGTGTTTTATGACTATGTGAAATTCCTCTTCTCATTAAAAACACAACTGGTGACATTTTAGGTAGTTCTTGTAAAATACGATACAGAAATTACAGCCTGGGAGGGAAAAGGGGGCTGTCATGGCCCCTTTATTCTGTCCTGATCCAGAGTTTGCCATAGAATTGATAGAAACTTAATGATAAAACTAATGAACTTAGTGCAGCCCATTGGGACAGCATTGCAGGTCATGATTACAAATGTTTGTGATGCCATTGTTGAGACCTTTTATGGCTCAAGTAGACTTTTTCTTTCCCCAGCAATGTTGGAAATTGGGGTGTATCAGCAGCTTTAAGCAGGTTAAGCTTCTTTGCTGAATGAGGTGGATCTTGGGTTAAGGTCTGATTCAGGATGCTTCAATTCAGCTACTTGGGCTTCTCTGTGGGAGTGGATGTAGGTGAAAAAAAATGCAGCCAAATAAGGGATGCTCCAGCTTGGTGTTTCTGGATTTGTAATTAAACTCACCTGAAGAAATTGAATCATCTTTAGGCTGTATCAATGGCAGGAGGCCAGGACCTGCCTTACTGCTTTTTTAAGGATTTCATTAGTGAGATACTGGCTCAGCTGCATCACCCAGCTGACCTCATTCATGTACATAAATATGTGAAGGGTGGGTGTCAGGAGGATGAAGCCAGGCTCTTTTCAGTGTCATCTAGTGATAGGATGAGGGGCAATGGGTGTGAGCTGGAACACAGAAGGTTCCACATAAATACAAGAAGGAACATCCTCACAGTGAGGGTGATGGAGCACTGGAACAGGCTGCCCAGGTAAATTGTGGAGCCTCCTTCTTTGGACATGTTTAAAACCTGCCTGAATGTGTTCCTGTGTGACTTGTTCTGGGTGATCTTGCTGTGTCAGGGGGATTGGACTAGATGATCTTTTGAGGTCCCTTCCAATCCCTAATGATTCTGTGTGTCTGCAGGACAGGACTCCTGGGTCAGAGCTGGCTTGGGCCTAAGACTGTGTACAGGGTAGCGTGTACCTAGCTGTACAGACATCTTTGCGTGTTGTCTGTAAAGTGCAGTTGTGATTTCAGGACTTGTGTGTAGATTTTTAATGGGAAAACAAGAGTTACACAATTTCACCTAAAACAGTTGGATGGGGGAAGGCAGTAGCATGCAGCAGCAACACTGCCCTGCAGCAGGGGCAAAGTTGGTTTGGTAGAGCTTTGTCCACTGACATTTTTTCAAGACACATTAGTAGAAAAGTGATTTGGCTTTGCTATTTATTTGTTTCTATCAGATCTCCTTGCAACTCCTGTTCAATCTTCCATTCACTGTCATTCCAGCACTATTTTTGGCATTACTGCTTTTCATTTCAAGGCGTGTCATTGACTCCACATGTCACGTTACTTTTCATGGTGTGTATTTATCAAGTTTGAGGCCAGAGGCTCTCATAGAGTTATAAGCCTCTTAAAGGAAGGAAAGTGCTGACACAGCCTTAAATCGTGGTATAGCAAATGTTACACTATAATTACCTTTATCTATCATCAAACTCCCTTTCAGGGGCTTGGCTATGAGCTGTGGGCCTCCTGATGGAATGCTCCATTACACTGCGATTTTTCATGAGGAAAAAAGCTCTAAAGCGAAGCATGACAAAGTACCTCTATAGGAGTAGTCTCAATGGCAGTGACAGGGTGGCAAGAAGAAAAGAGATGGCGGGGAGTCACAGGGGGAAGTATTCTGCGGAATTAGCAATCGATCTGTATTAGAATTTTTTTCCACCGCTTCTCAACCACATTACTGCTTGTCTTCCAGATGCTTTGGCAAGTCAACGTTTAGCATAAGCTATGAAATGTAAGCAAATACTGTGCGTATTTTTACTACGTGCCAGAGTACTGGACAAAGATGTACAGGCTGGCAGACACCATGCTGGCTGCAGAGTGGAAAGCAATATAATAATGTCAGGGTGAGCTAATGCATCTGGCAAAACAGGGCTCGAAAGTCTTGGCATGAGACTGCCTTGAAGCTGCTTTGCTGATTCTGTGGAGTTTGTGTCCTCAGGTCTGTGCTCATGTGGTTACCCTGTCATCTGCCCCACACTCTGAATTGGGGGTTTGGTTTGTCAGCTTCATGTCCTTAAAACAAATGTAAGGGAAAGGAATTGCAGACTTGGAAAAAAAAAATTGGTGAAATTCAGACCAAGAACACAAGAGTATCTTCCATGATCTAGAGGCTTCATATACAGGGAGAGGCCCGGTACTGAAGCAGTTTCGTACGGCAACGCGGTGCCATCTTAATAACTGGACTGTGACTAGACTCCGTTTTAAAAATATTAATCATAAAGAACTGTTAGTCATGCAAAGCACACGAAAGGAACACTTAAGGACAATCCTGAAAACGTGTTGGGGACTGCTCTGTGTGTTTTTGTATGGCTTTGTGTATTTGGTGTGTCTGCTGTTAAACTGGTAAATATGTGGCATGTTCATAGCTGAAATGCAGCCACTTTAATGCTGTGTCAAGTCTATGGGAATGTTTCAGGTGCAGATGCTTTGTAAATAGATGGAGAAGGGAAAGAAGAATCTGTGTATTAGATTATAATAACATTTGGCATTCGGGTAGCTACTGAGGTAAAACAGATTCCTGTTCACAGGGGAAATTAGTTTCTGACATTAGGTTGCTAGAAGCTAGTTTAGACTGTCAGACTGTAGATTTGCATTTGAGTATCTTGACCTTTCTGCTCAGTGTTTTCTTTTGGTGGCTAATACAGTTCACTGTTCTGATACCTGTGTGTTTGAGGTACACCACAGCAGAGACAATGTGAAAAAGATGAAAGTGAACTAAGCTGTTTTAATGGCATCTCTTGTGCTCTGCACATTTAGGTTTTTATCTCACAAGACAGAATGTGAAATATTGATGTGCTTAGTTTATTCTTTGGTAAATGGCTTCTAGTCCATTATGCTGTTACCAAACAGTGAGTGCACAAAATTTTGGTAGAGATGTACAAGGTAAACTTATGCAGGAGTCAAAACAAATTAAACTACTTTTTACAAACCAATGGAGTCAACTCAGGGAAGCAGTTGGTGTGTTTGAATCACTTGTCTTTCAAGGCAGAACTGCTGCATGCAAAGCAGATGGGCAGTCTTGCAGCCAAGTAGGAAGATGAGTATCTAGGGAGGATGTGATCAGGGGAGATTTTACAGTAGAAGGGCTTGAAATACAACATGAAACAGCTGCTCTGGGTTAGGATGCTCCTACTGTGAGTTGCAACAGGTCACCTTGAGCACAGTTGGCAGGAGAATGTTGGTAACTGAGTAGGTGGGTTTGATCTTGTCTGCCCTCTGCTTTCTGTTCCCAGAAGAAATAGGCTCTTTGTCCACAGTAGGACACTGTGTTCGAAAAGGAAAAAGAACGAGTACAAAAGCCTCAGTCCTTCAGTGTCAACATATCACATGCTGAACCTGCTGCAGCTGGACTTTGAAACAGTGGTGACATCTCAAACTGCCTTCATCCATATGGAATGTGAGAACTCTGGCCTTTGTCCTAGATGAAGGGGAAAACTGAAGTGTAACGGCTTGTGACTTGCACGTCCTGTACTGTGGTTGTTATGAGAGATAAGAGACATTAAATTTCTGTAGCAATGGTGTGGTGGCTATGTGTTAAAAACTGTAAATAATAACTGTATTAGTTTAACCTTCAAGAATCTACATCATGTCTTCAAGAACTGAACTGTTGCACCTCAAACAAAGTAAGACAAGTTTAACAATCTAAAGATCTAAGCTTGAAGACACATGCTAGGAACTGTGCTTGTGATTATTAATAGACCACAAAAATGCCTATTCCCTTTACATAAAACTTTACACGGTGGTTGTGACTTTAATCTCAGTTTGTTAGTTACTCTTACCTTGAAGGAGACCAGATAATCTCGGAGCAGCTAGGATTGAATAAAGTCTTCATAAAGCACTTTGTGGGAGGATGGTTGTGATGGTGGTGGAACTCCAGGCACTCAATTTAAAAAAATCGTCCTTTTTTTGCTCTTAAAGAAGTGGGGGCTACAGTGTGAACAAAGATGTACTATCTCATAGCTTCTGTATTGCAAAATAGCTGATGCATATATTCAGACATTTAAACATAAAGATGATGAAACAAGACAGTAAAGGCATCTTCAGTGGATATAGGGGCAAGGATCTAGAATGAAAGCTCTCTGTGGGACAGCTGCAGAAACGGGCAACCCTTTGTGTGTAAGATGTTTCGTGTTTGTGTAAACAAAATATAGGAACCTCACGGCAGAAAACTTAAAGGTTTCTATTGTTGGAGAGAGATGTTAGGTGAGGCTGCTATGCCTGTAGATAATGAGTTTCAAGGTTTTTTTTTTTAATTTAAGGGTTTGGTTTTTATTTAGGTGCTTTAACGTTTTGGTGTACAGCTGCTAATCGGCAAATGGGATTACTGGGAGAAGGTGCAGGCAGAAGATTGCTTTTGCTGTCGTGTCTTTAATGTGTGAGTGCATGGCCTTCTGTTATGAAACACAGGCACGGCTGCAACTCGTCTGCTCAGGCTGAGAGTTTCAGCAGACCTCACTTTGCTGATTTGGGCTTTTGTTTTGATAATAAAGTGACAAGTTAACTTCTGTTTCAAGAACATCAAATACAAAATGCTTTTTAAAAGTTATTTCGAAAAAGACTCACTTCTTATCTTTAGATCTTACTTAAACTTGAAAAGAACTTTTTCCTCAAGGCACTTGGCTGTGTTTTAATATCTCCTTATTGCTCATTTGGAATGCTGTATATCTGTAAAATCTGAATACACTCTGCAAACATAAACGTTCAGCATGTTGTAAGTGAAAGTTTTTCTGACTGATATTTGTCTAATGTGAAGTACCGAGGCAACAGAGATCTGTTAGACACATCTGTTACTTCTAAAAGCAGAAGTCTTAGCAGTTGTATCTGTGGTCTTGGAGTGCTGCGGAGAATGTGGTGTGCTTGGGCATAATGTGCTTGAATGCACTAAAAATGTTTGCCCTAGGGTAGCAAGCCCGAGGGTATGGAGGTTCAAATGGTGTTTTCCTGCAGCAGAAGACTTGCTACACCGCAGGCTGTGACTGCGGAAGACCAAGGGCTGAGCTACAGTTCTTCCACTAAAAAATCATAGGTCAAAAAGCCAAATAGGTTTCTGACACTCCTTACCTGATAAAATAACATTCTCTCTGCTCCTCTGAGAATATATTAATATATATTAGAATATATTAGATTGGATATTAGAAAGAAATTCTTTACTGAGAGGGTGGTTAGGTACTGGAATAGATTGCCCGGGGAGGTGGTGGTGTCACCATCCCTGGAGGCGTTTAAGGAACGAGTGGATGCGGTGCTTTAGGGATATGGTCTAGTGGTTAGGTACTAGGAGAAAAGGCTGGACTCGATGATCCTGGAGGTCCTTTCCAGCCATGGTGATTCTGTGATTCTGTCATGCTGGTTTCTAAAAAGACAGGGGTAAAGTGATACGATGAGCATCTTGTTTTCCCTTTTAACGTGGGGGGGAAAATGCAAGGGATCCATTTGTTTTGCATCTTTTAGCCTTATACAGCTGCTTCCCCAGAGCTCTGGGAGCTGGTGCTGAGGTTAGGCCTTGCTAGGAATTCACCAAGAATCTTATTCGTTGAGGGAATATACTTGTTTCCATTTGCACTCAAACTCCAAATCCATTTATAATAAGGATGAATATATATTTAGCTTTGTTTACATGTATTTGCTGCTCTGCTCTCAATAGGCATTAAAAAAAAATAGCATCACTGTCATCTTTCTAAAAAAGCTTTAGTGCACACATGGAAAACAAAAAAAAAGGCATGTATTAATATGGGCTCAATTCTGGGAACCTTCCATGGGTGTTTACTTTTGTATTTACAATTATTTGTGGCAAGATGAGGACTTTTTAAACAATCAAAAATAGTACTTTCTGCATGAACCTCAGGTAAGTTCTCATCGTTCGCTGTCTCCTCCACTGGTTTCTTATGAGTGTTTTGCTGTTTGTAGCTGACAGTGGGTTCTGGGTTTTGGTTTGTGTGAGGTTTTTCATGGGGGTTGTCTGTTCATTATAAATCCTCAGGCACATGCCAATTTATTCCTCATTCAGGCTGCCAGTGAAGAGGAGCATGGTGTCCTAGAGCATTAGTCAGATGATGATATGGCCTTTCCAACCACACAATGCCATCCCTGGGTAGCAACACTATTGTACAGCTGGACTTGATAGTGTGAAAACTCAGTGGTGCTATGTTCATGTAACCTCACGGGTAGGAAATTCAGCAGCTAGGAAAAAGCTTTATTATCAGCAAATATGAACAGCTCAGAATGAGATGGGCTCTCTTAACTTTTCCAACTGTTGACTGTTCCAGCTGGAGGAAGGAGACAAAAACAGCACCTACATTTTGTGCATCCCAGTCAGCAGCGTGACAGGCGCTGCAAAGCACCTCAGTAACATAAACGCTCAGCAGGGGCTCCTTCTTTTGCACAAAGCAGCATCACAAACACCAGGTCTCTGCTAGCTGTGTCATCTGCTGGAGCAGTGTTAGCCAAAGAAAGCAGGTCCATGATCTTTGTGCACTCTGTTGGCCTGGCTGTGTTTTCCAGTAGCCTGTATCTGCAGCCAAATGTTTTATTTCAGATCTGTTCAGAATAATACTGCTCTTCAGATTGGAGTTCAGTACCCAGTTGTGCTGCTCCTTAGTTTTGGAATGACCAATATGTGTTCAGTGAAGAAGGTTGCAGATTTTTATTCTAGGAATAACAGTGGCTGCTCTGTCTTTTGAGGCTGTGACTGCTCCTGGCAGTAAGTGGTCTGGCAATCCAGGCAAAAAAAAAAAGTGATGTGGTTTTGGGTTTTTTTTTTTGACCCACTTCTTTCTCTACCTTCCCTATTGAAGTGCTTTATGCCGCTAACTGCTGAGCAGAGCTATCAAAGCAGTCTCTGTACTTAATCCTAACCACAAGTGGTATTAACAAAACCCCCAAATTCACAAACAAATTAAAACGGAGTTTGACACCTCTGTTATTTCTGGATTTTGCTATGTGGCATGGAGGCTAGCTTTGACTTGTGTGGGTGAAACAGCTGACACCAGGATCTGTGCAACATGCTTAACAATTCAGCGTGGGGTGACTGCAGCTCTCTCCTGGCAGTGAGGTCTTGAACAGATCTATAGAAATACTTGACTTTTTCATCTCTATTTGTGATGAGTGGGACGTTACCCATTTTGACTCTGGCAAATGATCAGCCGCTAATTCTGCTAATTTCAGCCTCAAAATAGAGCTGCCCTTTACAACCAGTTGTTGCATTTAATCAAACAGGAGTAACTTATAGTGTAATTATACTAATACGGGTTTCTTCCAGAAGCCATAGATTGTTTAACCTGAAATGTTTATATAGTTAATAAAAGTATGTGCTTTTGTTGCAACCAAGTGTCGTGCACCCTTAGTTTAGAGATGTTGCAACGGTTTTGAGGTGGTTGGGTTTGTTCAGTTTGCTTTAAGACAGATGGTCATAAAAGATAGTGGCTTTGCCAGAAGCAGAAGATATCAGTACAGCTAAAAGAGCGGAATCCAAAGTGTTTGCTTGGGAAAGGTAGAGGAGTAGAATGCAGAACAGCAGCTGAGGTCACTGAGCGTTAAATAAGTGATCTCCAGCGGGATGGAATTTGAGGGACCATGTCTGAAATTTGTCTGTTCAGAGCAGAGAGGGACTTGTGAGTTTACAAGCAGAAGGCTTTGGGGTTTGGGCAGTGTGTAGTTTCACCTCTGGGGGTCTTTGAAGAGAAGGATGCCCGCTTTGCTGGATCGTTACTGTTTTGGAGTTTATGGAAGTTTATGCTTTGACATTGTTTTTTCATAATTGTGTTGGTTTTCCATATAGTGTTTTAGTTTGGGGATTCATCTCTCCACTGTTCTCTTGGGATCTGCTGGGATGTGGTAGAAGATGGGGCACTGGGAAGTGCTTGGTACAGCTCCTTGCTCTAGAGGGAGGCCCATATCCCTGAAAATCTTGAAGTGATGCACTTTAGTGGCTTTGCCTGAAGAAGCTGAGAATAGGGTCAGGGCTTCTGCTCTCTGATCCAGGCAAGAGACTGTATGGTGCAGGCAGGACTGGCAGATGCTGGAGTCCTGGGAGGAGGGTGGTTGCAGTAGTGGTGACTCGAACTAACCTGGAGAAGATAGTAACTGTGGAATTCTGCCACATTCAGAAACTCCTGCTGTGCTGCCTAAGGAAGTTTGTAAAGCTGCAGGAGTAGAATATCCTGAAAATACCCACTGAAACATGCTTTATCTGTGAACAAAGTCCATAATGGAGAAACTACAGTTTGATGTTTGACAGAAACTACAGAACAAAAATTTGAAAGGTGACTTATTATGAGGTTTGGGGTTTTGTTTTTTTGTGAGGTTTGGTTATTTGATTTTGTATTTGTTTTGATATTTGCCAAAGTGTTCATTTGAAATTGTGGGTCTTGCACTAGAGCTAGAAGAAAGGCCTAGACATGAAACTCCCCATTCTCCTCAGCTTCTTGATGCCCTGAGGCTGTATGCAGCTCAAAGCCTGCCTGACAGCAAAGGTTTACAGATTCAGACCAACAGATGCTCGAGGCTGGGCAGAAGAGTGAACTTGAGATATGTTGTTGAGTGCAATGAAGTTATCAGAACATTTTAAGTATTAAGTAAAAGTGATCTTGCAAGTCAGTCATAGCTTTTACAGCATTTGATCTCAATCATCTTATCAGTACAAGCATTAAAAGAGTTGAGTAGTCTACATATAAGTAGACACTGAGCAGCCTGGACTGGTCGGTAGTAAGTGCATTGCAGAACAACTGGATTTAGACTAATAGAAACATGGGCTGGACCACCATATTAATGCTTTTTAAACGTATGAATTAAGAGTTAAACTCTTCTGCCTTTAAAAAGAGAAAATTGATGGGCTGTATCTGCACTGCTAACAGTTCATAGTGTTCTGGATTCTCTGTTGATGGGGGCCTTCATCTAACTTACTGCTTTAAGAAAAGCACCATTAGAATAATCCCTCTGCTCTTTTAAGCTTTGCTAATCATTCTCTCTGTCTATAGTGATATGTTGTTAATGTCTTGAGTAGCTGTTTTGATCTTACAGCAGTATAAATAAAATGAGCAAGAGAGGCTACTGCCATTAGAGGAAAAAAATGTGCCCAGCTGTAAAACTAAAACTAGCTCTGGAGGTTGCCTTAGCCTGTAGAGCTGTAAGAATGGTTGTTAGATATTAACATTCAGAGGCAAAAGAGAAAAAAGAGGGAATAACAGAAAGAGATGGAAAGAAATAGAGTAACAGTTTAGCACAGCACTGTATTTCTTCCCTTGTAAAGGCATCACTTTGTGTGTTCCTCCAACACCAGTGATGGAATAGGCAGTGTCTCATAGCCAGCATAGCAACTGCTCAAATAGATGCTGCAGTAGTCTTTGAACTCCTGTCAGCAAATACGTGAGCACAGAACTGTGTGTGTGAAACTCCATGCCTTGAATTAGTCTTCTAGTTGAAGAAAGCTCTGAGGAGAGGTGGTGGAAAGCAGCAGAGCTCAGACAGGTTACCAGAATTCAGAAAAGCAGGTCCAGAGGTTTACAGGACATTGCAGCAAAGAAATGTTAACTATGCTGCCTGTCAGGCCAGGGGATGCAGCGGATGGTTCCGTAGTACAGTTGGTAATGTGGTTGCAAGGCTATGCTTAATGGGACTGGCTTTCCATTCCAGTAGGGAGGAAGGATCTTTTCGTTTAAATTCAGATCTCAAGCTTAAACCAAGCCATTGGGAATGACTTCTGTTGACCTGACTCTCATGAAGGCTTAGCATTACTGGTGTAGTTGCTGATGAGGGGCTCTGCTACCTGGAGGAGAAGGAGGTGGTGGTCATAAATCTTTGAATTGAACATTGTACAAACAAGCCTGGGGATGAACATGCTGGTTAAAATTTTGCCTGTTCCTCTACACTTTAATGTGATTAGTAATTGAGACATTGGCTTGAATAATTCTTCTTCACTGAGAGAGTCATTGGCCACTGGAATGGCCTGCCAAGGGAGGTGGTGGACTTGTCGTCCCTGGAGCTGTTCAAGGCAGGATTGGACGTGGCACTTGGTGCCATGGTCTAGCCTTGAGCTCTGTGGTAACGGGTTGGACTTGATGATCTATGAGGTCTCTTCTGACCTTGGTAATACTGTGATACTGTGATAAACCAGCTCAACTCTATTATTAACTCATACACCACCTCACTCTTGAGGTAGTACTTCAAACTCTCAACTTTTCTAAAACTCTTTAGGCCATGGCCTAAGCTGGACTGCTCTCCAACGTTCCCCACAATGTGGACAGCTGTCACATCCTTGGCCAGCTGCCTCTGTCACTAGGTGCTGTTATGCTGCTGACAGGAAAGCAGTGTCAGCACACAGAGCTAATTGCTCTTCTTACTCACTTGGCTCCAGGCTTTGGTATCACAAGTATATATTTAGAATGCTTCTGTCTTTTGACTCCTTTGAAATTCTTGTCTGCTTCTACATCTGTGCTCTCAATACTGTCTTCTAACATCACTTCTTTTTCTCCCTTGTGTACATTCATGGAAAGTTAATTTGGAGCCCAGCAATTACAGCCACGTGTTATACCCAGGGAATTCCTCTCATGGCACCTGTTTGATCTCACTTTTTTTTTTAAGATGTGACTGTTTGATTAAACCTTATGAAAAAAAACCCAGGTTAATAATAATTTCATACTTAATGAATTTAGCAAAGTTAGAGCAAATACTTATTTCAAATTACTTTCATTCTTCCATTGGTGTTTAGTGGAGGCTTCCAAGGCACAGAGGGCAGTTAGTACCAAACACATGATTTTTCACTTTAGTAAGCTGGACCTACTAAAATTCAGTCTTATTTAGGTCCTAAATAGGACAAGAGAAGTTCTTCTCCTATTTAATTTCAAAATGTTTTTATTTTTAATAACTCTGCTGTGGAGATATAAGTTAATATTGAAATACTATGTATTTTGTGTTTATTTATATCAAATATTGTTAAAAGAATGTATTTAAAAGTAAGAATAAACAGTCTACTGAACTGCAAAGAGGCTTACAGAAGTGTTTTTGTTTATACACAGTCTCCAGCTGGAACTGCAAACATAAGCAATAATTTAATATCTCATGGGCCATCTGGGAATGGGATTTGTTTAAGGGGAAAGCAGAGCACCATAGATCACATATTATGTATTTTTCTCTGTATTGAACCTCTTTGCCAAATGTATTCTGGTATCTTTTCTGTGCCTCCTGCAGAGAGAAGCAGCTACAGTCCTAAAGTGACCATTTCCTCACCATTTCAGAAGCTCCATCTCTTCTTTCCGTCTATTTGTCTCTTATTTCCCTCCTGAGAACCTACAAGCCTAGTGGAGCCTTTTAGGAAAGCTGACAGCCAGCCTCTTGCAGTCCTTTCTGTTGATGGTTTTGTCAGTCCTTTTTTTTTTTTAAATTCTGTTTTGAGGAGAAAAAAAAATACCACCTTTCAATTGTGAATCATCATGACACTACTGGTGTACATTGTACATTTATTTCAATATAGGAATGCACAATATGATCCTATTCCTGATCTATTAAACAAGTTTAAGTGTTAATGCAGTCACTACCTCTCAAGTGCTCTAATATGGCTGAATTTAGCTCAGTTGTCTTGATGTAGTCTGGTAGTGAGCTGACAATGTGTGGGGTGAGGACACAGGCTGGAATAGAAGCACTCAGTCCATTAGCACCTGGCTACAAGACTGGTGTTACAGGCAGGGCTTTGGGTTCTTTCAGACACCAGACCTAGCAGATGGGTGTGGAAGGGGTTTATCTCAGAGGGGAAAAAGGGCTCTGGGGCAGGAGTTGGCAGGGCTCATTCAGAGGACTTTAAACTAGATTTGAAGAGAGGTGGGATAGTTGATGGGCGAGCACCAGTTGAACAGAGCTCTGGTCCTAATGAAAACCAGGTGGCCTCTCGCTGTCCTAGGGTGAAATCGGAGTGCTCAGCTCACTCCCTGAAATGCCTGTACGCCAACGCATGCAGCATGGGGAATGAGCAGGATTAGTTAGAAATCTGTGTCCAGTCAGGCAATTATGATTTGGTAGCAATTACGGAGACCTGGTGGGACAGCTCTCATGACTGGAATGTGGTCATGGATGGCTATGTCCTTTGCAGGAGGGACAGGTCAACAAGGCAGGGTGGAGGAGTTCCTCTTTATGTGAGGGAGCATTTGGACTCTATTGAGTTCTGTCCAGGGTCAGAAGAAGAGAGAGTTGTGAGTTAGTGGGTGTGGATTAAAGGGGAGGCTGCCATGGATGACAGCATTGTGAGTGTCTGTTACAGGCCACCAGATCAGAAGGAGGAAGTTGATGAGGTCTTCTACAGGCAGCTGACAGCAGCCTCACAGCTACAGGCCCTGGTAACACAGGGGATTTTAACTACCCAGGTATTTCCTGGAAGACCCACTCAGCCAGCCACCCACAGTCCAGGAGGTTCAACCAGTGCATTGATGACAATTTCTTGATGCAAATGGTGGAGGTGCCCACTAGGAGAGGAACGCTGCTGGGTCTTGTCCTCACCGACAAGGCGGGTCTGGCTGAAGCAGTGAATGTTGAGGGCAGCCTTTGGTGTGATGACCATGAGATGGTGGAGTTCAGGGTCTTGTGTGGTAGGAACAGAATAGCTAGAAGAATCACAATCCTGGACTTCAGGAGGGCCAACTTTGGCCTTTTCAAACAATTGCTAGGGGAAAACCCATGGGACAGGGTACTGGCAGGTAAAAGGGTTTGAGAGAGTTGGTTGACATTCAAAGACCACTTCTTTGAAGCCCAAGACAAGAGCATTCCAAGAGGTAGGAAGTCAAGGAAGGGAGCCATAAGACATGTGTGGTTAAACAGAGAGCTGCTGAGCAAACTGAAGAGGAAAAAGAAAGTCTATAGGTCATGGAAGGAGGGGATGGCCACTTGGGGTGATTATAAGGCTCTGGTGAGAGAATGTAAAGACGCAACCAGAAAAGCCAAGGCCTCCTTGGAATTAAAACTTGCAAGAGAGGTCAAGGGCAACAAAAAGGGCTTCTTCAAATATATAGCAGGTAAAACTAGAGGCAATGTAGGACCCCTTTTGTATTATGTGGGTGCCCTGAAGACAGAGGATACACAGAAAGCAGAGATACTGAACACTTTCTTTGCCTCTGTTGATACCTCTGGGGGCTGTCTTGATATCAAGCCCCACACTGCTGAGACTCCAGAGGAAGTGGAGGCAAGAGAGGAGCCTACCTTGGTTGATGAGGACTGGGTTAGGGATAAGTTGATCAAACTTGATGTACACAAGTCCATGGGCCCAGGTGGGATGCATCTGTCTGTACTAGGGGACACAGCAGAAGTCATTGCTAGGCCACTCTCCATCGTCTTTTTGAAGTCATGGAGAGGTACCTAGAGACTGGAGGATAGCAAACGTCACTCCAATCTTCAAAAAGGAAAGAAGGAGGACCCAGGTAACTACAGTCCGGTCAGCCACACCTTCATCCNTGTGGAACTTGGTGTAGGTGATCCTGCTGTGTCAGGGAGATTTGGACTGGATGGTCTTTCCAGGTCCCTTCCAATCCCTAATGAATCTATGATTCTATGTCAATTGCAAAACTGATCTAAAAATCTTCCTTCTAGATGTTATACCAACTGATGAAATATACTCTGATCTAAGCTAAATTGCTTTTTCAGTATGTGTCTGCTAGAAGAGGGGAAAAAAGGGTAATCTCAGTGATCCAGATCTGTTTAGGAATAAAAACATTCCGAGATTTTGACTTAAAGTAGCACATTATGGCTTGGATTGAATTGAACGAAGAAGTGGTCCAGTGGTGGATATGGAAGGGCACAGGAGATACCAAGTGATGATGTCAGATAGCAGGTATTTGCTTTCCATCCTCCAATGTAGTTTGGTCTTCCTAACAGATTGAATAACTGAAATTAAATCTACCTGTCTGCATTGTGGTGTTTGATTTTTTTTTTTAGCAGGTGTGGGATGGGTACTGCCCACAAGCTGACTTGCTTGGAACTCCAGAGGTGCCAAAGCTGTAACACTATTTATCAGTGCAATAACTGAGTCACTGGTCAGTTTTGTGACTAAATGCTTGGCAGACTGTGGTACAGACACACGTGTAACCCACATGGAAATGCAGATTACAGAGCCTGCACCTCTGTTTCCCATTAGACATTAGAAGACCTGTAGATGCAAAAAAGCATTATTTGTTAGGAAATTTACAGTGGGGGACCTAAGGGAGGTGGGAGTGAGAGAGAGAGAGATAAAACAGTAAATATCACACTTTCTTGAGAGATTTGCATTAAAATCCTTTCTCATTCTACTTTCTAGGTGAAATGGTGCTAATGCAGCTCATTTAAAGGGCAGCAGCTATTTTACATTGATCCAGGTGCTGTACCTGTGATTTTTATTTTTTTTTAGTGTTTATATTGAATTGTTTTTCTGTATTTGAACCAATTTGTGGCACAGAGCATCCTGCAACGCTAGTGAAATTCTGTCCTGAGTAAAGTGAGTGTTGTATTTTCGTAGTTTTTGTTACACCTTTTGCATACAGGGCATTTCATTCTACTTTATTTAAATATAAACTCTGAAATCAGATTTTGGTGATGTATGCTTTTTCTACAGTCAACTCTTTAGTGTGTACACGTAGAATGCAGTACTCACTGTATTTTCTAACCTGTGATGCTGGTTTGATTGATTTCAAGTCACTGCTTTTCTTAAGCTTTGTTTCAACAAATAGGGTCCAATCTCATAACTGATTCCACTTGTGATCTGTAGCGGTAGTCTGGTTTACATAGCGAGGTACAAAATGAAAAGGTGGGCCAGGGAAAGGTCTGTTTTCTGCCAATGACCTGTTTGTGTGACTTCTGAACAAAGACAGGTAAGAGGCAGGATAAGTGTGACAAAGCAGGCGGGGGGATGTCCCCACACACGGTGCCATGTAGCAGTCCTGAGGAGGAAATCACAACCTCCACCTTCACATATGTCAGTAGGAGAGATGATTTGAAGCGATGTTATTGATGCATTTATATGGCAAATAAACACACTTTTTCTTTCTGTTTTTCTCTCTTCTTAGTGATAAAAGAGACAATATACTGAAATGGTAAGGGAGACTTCTTAATAGTAATGAAAAAATTTCCACAAACCAGATTTAGAAATGGAGACATGAGGAAAGGCAAAAACAAAATAGCAGGTAATGTTAGCACAGTAAAAGTAGAATCTGTAACTGTTATGGGTGTTGCATAACAGCAGGAACCAATTCATTTTCCAAAAATAAGGTTATTGTCATTTTTATTGTTTCCCATCTTTAACAACAATATTATATATAACTGAGGAAAATTAATGCTTGATTAAAAAGCACTTGAAGCTGAAATCAGGAGCAGTTTGTTGTAACTGGAATGATCCAATTTCTGGATTACTATAGCCTCTTTTCATATTGTGTGAGGAGAATTCTTCTATTTTAAAATGATGGACCTGGGCAAAAAGAAATTTATGATCTGAACTTGCTGCAAATCATTTGTATTGATCTGTTTTGTTTCCATTCTGCTGAAGCTAATAGAAATCATTTGTCACCTGACTTGTCCCAGTTGATTTGGAAAACCACCATACCATTTATCAGGCCAGTTGAAGGTCTGTGCAAGTGTGCTTATGCCTGCAATCACAAAGATATATTTAACTTCTGGCTAAGCAAAAACCAGCAAGTCAGAGCATTGTTTATATTCTAATATTGGTTGGACTATACCATTTATATATTCTGTGACTATCTTGCTGGAATAGAGTAATTATAAACCTGTGGGGGGTTGTGCTGGGTCCTGTCTTGTTTGGCTTTGTCTACAATAAGGTCAATAACAGGTCATTGGTTCTTGTAAATCGACATCTTTCTTGCTGATTTAAACGAGTAGGTAGCTGTTAGGAAAACAGCTGAGATTAACCCTGTTAACATTGAGGTCCTAGACTACATTAGGAGCAGTACAAACTCATCCTGGCTCTTCAGAAGAGAAAGGGATAACTACATGTTTTTAATATTCCCTGCATAAACACTTCCTCCACCTGTCCTTTCTTCTGGTGGAAGGTGAGTTCTCAGGCAGCCAGCACCAGCACAAGAGGACACAGCCTCAAATGGCGCCAGGGGAAATTTAGGCTTGAGGTGAGGAGAAAATTCTTCACTGAGAGAGTCATTGGCCACTGGAATGGCCTGCCAAGGGAGGTGGTGGAGTTGCCATCTCTGGAGCTGTTCAAGGCAGGATTGGACGTGGCACTTGGTGCCATGGTCTAGCCTTGAGCTCTGTGGTGACAGGTTGGACTTGATGATCTATGAGGTCTCTTCTGACCTTGGTGATACTGTGATACTGAGTTTGCGAGAGGGTTGCTCAACTGGATGGTTCAGAGGCAGGCACTGGCTGCAGCTTCTCACCTGGCCCAGTCTGTGCTCACATCTGTTACTGATAGGGATGTAAACTTTAAAACATGTATCGTTGCTTACTAACGCGACGAGAACAGACTCACCCAGAGTCTAGTGAAAGTTTGTACTTACAGTGTGTTTATGTGAACAACACAAGTTTTAGATGGTCTTAACTGCTGTGTAGTTTATATTCAGTGGCAAACCTGGTGAACGGGAGTGAGAACTTCAGTCTCAGTGTTCCAGTACAGAGGTTGGTTTGCCAGACAGCTCTAGGGTCTTCTTGATCTCGTTTCTGAATGGGGTTTAGAACTCATCAGGAAATCAGCAGTTATCTTAGCAGAGTTGGTATTAGCCAAGGGTACACTGCCAAATGAAGTGTCTTCTGAAACTCAAAAAAGAGTAGAGAATAACTCTAAAGGTGTTGGGTTGTTTTGTCAGTGGAAATAAAGGTGCTTCAGCGGTCAGAGCTCTTTTTAGTATGTTCCATTTAGTGTTTCATTGACGGAGAGAATTTCCTTGCAATGCAGTCTCTTCTGGCCTCTGCCCATGCACAGTTTCTCATTGTTGTCTGTTGGATAGTTAAAAGCTGCAAAGTATGCAACACACAGTATGAATTATTTTTAACATTTACTTATAGTGCAGTTGAGGCTTTCTGATCAGCTGTCGGTTCTGTGGAGCTACTTTTCCTAAGGAGCAGCAAAACTCAGTAATCCAGTTCTACTTTCTATGCGCAGGACACACTTCTGTGACTGAATGCTGATCACATCCAACAGTTTAGTATTTTATTTTTTTTCTACTGGTGCAGCTGTAGTCACTCTCACTGCTGTGATTTATCAAGCAGATCACCACATATTAATTCGTGCTGCTGTGGGATTTGGTGCACCCTCTTACTAGTATTTCAAAACCAAACGGTACAATCTTTTTAGTCTTGTTTTGGAAAAGTTCTTAAAAATGTGGTGTTTGACTGGCTCTGTGTAATTCTGTAGTTCCTACTCAGTCAGCTCTGAATCTTACTTTTAAATATGTGAGAATTTGAGACCTGCGTAGGTCTGATGAGAGATACTTGTAGGCAAATGCGCTCTGCTCCTGAATCGTGTTGCTTCAATCTGGACCTAGCATTTACAAATGAACAGCTTCCTCCAAAATCCCTTTCAGGATAAAAGATTTCACACCAGGTGATTACATCTAGGTTCAAAAAAATCTGAATACCTGAGGAGCTTTGATTTTCTTGGAAGTTGCAGGTCTCTGAGGTTGAAGAGATAAGGTTTAATTAGTGTTTTGTAGGATGTGTAATTTTCTTTTTTCCTATCCTTGTTATAGTCAAATAAGGCAGCTCCAATGCTCACTTACTGAGTCGACACATATTCACTGTTTCACTGGCTTTAAGTCTGCAAGTAGTGAAGGGAAAACTTACATATGGACAGACTATTATGGAGGGCTGAAACAGAAAATATCTCTCTGAGGGATCACGTGGAGCTCTGAGCAGGGAGATGAAGGCAAGTGGATGTCTGGACTTGACTAACATCAGCAGTGACTACACACAGCCACAAAAGTGAGAACCCGAGCAGGTTTCTTTCCACTGCACTGAGCACCTCAAGCAAAGACGGGGAAGTTTTGTTTGGGTTTCCCTTGGGTGAAGTATTGCATGGCACAAGACGAACACATGCTGGCCCTTGCTGTTTCCAGACAACATTTGGCAACACAAATACTTGCTTCCAAGAGGAAGGTGCTGTAAAAAAAAGTGCATGTGTAATGCAATGGTCAATGGTAATCGATTAAAATTAGAAGTGGGATTTTTTGTTTCCTTAAGGGAATTCATAGAACAAGACCTGGAATTTCACATGTGCTGCAGTGATTATTTCAATTTTCACAGTGGATGGATTGTGCTTTTCCTAACCTGATACATCATTACAGCCAACTCGCATATCGTGTGTGTGCCAGCTTTTTAACAGAAAACTCTGCTAACATGTCACTTGGTAGTAAAATAAACTCTTTGGTTACAAAATAAAGCTGATCAAAGTTGGGGTTACCAAAGGGATTAATTCTTTAAAAACTTGTGGATCTTTCTGCATTCTGTGGTATGCTTATCTGTGGGCAGCTTAGGGGTTTGAAAACCTCAAGAAGAGTAATGGACAAGTGGCTTGTGTCTGAGTAACCGAGATTATTGCCTTGTGACTCAGGAACGTGCAGAGGATGGAGCAGAGGTATCCTATAGATCCTGTTGCTGCTAGGCTTAAGGAGCTTTTATTTCATGATTATAAAGACTGCTGGTTATGGAGAAATTTCAAGGAACATTGTATACAAAGTAAAGTTGAGAGCTTAGAGAGTATGTGAGTACGTTGCTACCTTCCCCTGATAAATTAATTTTTCCCAGTATATTCTACAAAACATTTATTAAAATGCATTAATAGTTAATGTTAAAATGCTGTCTGTCAGATTTATCTTTCTGTTAGATGTCTGAGGTGGTTTAGGGAGCAATACCACTTGTCCCTGCTCTCACATCCTTCAGGTTACTGCTTAGTTGTCTACCACTCTATTGGTATTTCATTAAACAGGAGACCTGCAGGAACCCTGGATATGAATTCAAGTGCTTTGTGACTCTTGTGCCTTTACAGTAGCCCGTCAATCTAGCTATGGAACGGTGCTTGCCGTGTGGTTGTTAGCTGTGTTTGTGGGACTTGTTCTGTTCACTAATGCTAGCGTGTAAATGTTAATGTGAGAGAGCGCAGGCTGCCAGCCTGGGAAGTGTTGGATTAAAACCTTTCTCACTTATAGTTAATTCAAACTTATGAACGTGCCTACATTTTAAAAAGATAGACTTAAATGTCATCAGAGCTCGTGAAATGTTTGTCATGATGTTATCCAGTTTCTGTTATATCAGGTAATTTAATTTTAACCTGGTTCAGTAGATGTGACATTTTACATCTAATTATAGGGAGATTTAACGCCAGGTACAGATTTATAATTATTTGTAATCCTAATAATGCCTAATTCCAATACTATCCTTGTTGTATTTTGCTTATAATGATCTGTAGTTTCTAGGTAATACAGGGTTTCAGTGAAATGAAGAGAGATGTGTAACTGTATTTTTCAGTCATAAACGGAAGGGAGTACTGCAGTGCTGTGGGTTTTTCTTTACAGTGTTGTAGCTGGTAGAGCAAATAGATGCTTTGACAGACTGACATTGCATGAATATTTCAGTTTTATTACCAGTTTACATTGTCTGAATATTTTTTGTACAGTGCTGTCTTTTGATCTGAATCTCTGCTTGTATTGTTTACTGTGAAACAGGAGTTAAGCTTTTCAGTAGCTTACTAGCTGGGAGATAGACGTGGGAGTATTTTATCCAAGGCACCATGATTTTACCTCCTCGCCAGAGTGACACTGTTGGTCTTGCAATTCTTATTGGCCTCCCTGCCAGTTTCTTTAGTTCTTTTCTCTATGAAATATGGTATCTTCTAAAATGTTAGTAGATGTACCTGCCTGACTTGAAAGATAATAAAAATTTAGGTTTGTGGCTGGCTTTCTTCTGTACCATCGGGGTTTTTTTTTCCATTTCCACTGTAGCATTTTTCAGCTGCTTCTGTCTAGCTCTGGAGCTAGCCTGTAGCAGACTGCAAAACAGTAAACTAGAAAAACATTGCCCAGTAATCTTGGAGAATTCAGGTAATCTGGAAGAGCAAAGTGGATTAGAAAGCTGTAGGAATAAAACTGCCTGTTCCTGTTGTCTTTATATATGTTACTTTGCATTTTAATCTGTGATTGCTGTGTTTTAGGGAGCGGTGCAAACACAGAGACTGGTTTGAGCTAGAAAAGACCTAAAAAGGTAATCTTGACCAACTTCCCTGCGATGAGCAGGGACATCTTCAACTAGATGGGTTTTGTCAGAGCCCTAATCCACCTAAACTGGAATTTGCCCGGTGATGGGGCTTCTACCACCTCTCTGGGCAGCCTGTTCCAGTGTTTCAATGCCTTTGCTGAAAACTGCTTTCTAGTATCTATCCTCAGTCGTGTGGCACACAAGGCAGCAGCAGCTGTCTCTTTCCCTCCCCCGTGCTCTGTGCCACCGCTTTCTGCTACTTCCCTTTAGTGCTACTATTCTTATTCCCAGGTAGTAAATTGATTTATTGAAAAACTAACCATTTGAAGAAGAAAAGGTAAAAATAGCCACTTTCAGTGGGATTAGTTCCTGGATGGTATAGTCACACGAAAGAAAAAGTCCTGTAGGTATGTTCTGAAGGTTAACTTCTTTAGGATCTGATTTTTGAAATTACAGGTCTTTCCTGTTTCCCCTGTAAGCACCTATGAGAAGCTGCATCTCTGCCTTTCCTGTCTGTGTTCTGAGATTCCTAATCAGCAGAAATAACAGGTATGACTTTGCTTGGGCAGTGAACAAGGTCATGTTTATTGCGTATTGGGTTTTGAATTTGTTCTGGTTTGTTTGGTTTTCATAAATCCTAAATCACAGTTTTTATCATTACTGAATAAATGTTTGCACCTGGAATGTGATTGGCCTAAAATTATTCTTTTAATGTAGAATAGTTTGCAGTACATGATTTAAAGTTGTGTCCTCTATAGAATTAAATGTAATGCTGCTGGTTACTGCTGGACCAAAGTGTGGAAGGATTGACACTTGCTAATGTAGGAAGCGTATGGTGGTGTTTATGCAAATCAGGCCGGCTGAGGAATAGTTGCAGTGATTGGGCAGTAATTGAACCACAAGCCAGCAATTCATTTGAGTGTTTCACATGCTGTATGTGCACCAGATTGTCTTGTTTTTTGAACTCCAGTCTTCTGCAGTGGCTGCTGCAGTCTCGAGGTGTGGCATGGCTGTGTGTGTGGATGATTATATGAAATAGTATTTTGTGAACGTGGGATTATTATTCATTGTGGGTTTTTGTTTTGAATGCAATGTGGGAATGTCAAGCATCTACGAATATAAACATGGAAAAGTTCCACAACATCTGCCACTAATTTCTGCCAGATTAAAGTGGTAATTATGATGAATAGTTTTTGTTGATGACGCTGATACATTCATCTAAGTAAATTCACTTGCAGACTGAATATCTAATTGAAAACGCGATTCTATTGCCAAATGGGTGACTTAGTGATCACATAAAGTTTTAAGAGTTTGTTTTACTATTTTAGAAAGAAAATAAAATACTGCAATGAAATAGTGTGTCGATAATACATTAAGTGAATGGCTAGAGATTACCTACTTGTGTGGTTAGATTTCAGGACTGGATTATACTGCTAAACTGTTTTTATACACTAACCTTGTTAGAAAGGCCATGTGCTTCAAACAACACAAACTTCACTGAGGCTTTGACCGTGTCTGATTTGCCATTGCAAATACCTGCTCTTTTTCTGTCCTGTTGTTGATTGCACTCTTATTGACTGCTTGACTGCTTATGATATCTAAGGAGGATAAAAGACTGGGTGGCAAAAAGGTGTTTAGTCATTGAATGATGCATGATGGTTTGTGTCAGACAAGAGACTTCTCTGGAGAGATCAGAATTGTGAGCACAGAGCATGTTTATTTTCAGAGTTCTTGAGAATCCACCAAAATTGCTGTTTCATAGGATGCCTGGCATATGAGATTTTTACCTTGTTTTACCTTGTTTTAGCTTGTTATCTTAGATAAGGGTCATTTTCATAAAGAGTTTCTGGCATCAAGTCCTGTTTGTGCCTCTTGTGGTCCCAGGGAAGACGTGGCTTTGGAAGTTGACAGGGAGATGGGTGAGACTAGGCTGGTCTTTGGTACGACGCTAGGTTCATAGCGGGTTTGTATGGGTTCTGTTCTGCTAGGGTGACTATAAGAGATCTGATAGCTGTGGGGGAACTGGCATTCAACAAGCTTCTGTAGCTGTGTGACTCAGCTCAGTCTCTGATTAGACTGATTTTGGCCAAATCACATCTGTGTGCTTTAGTAGTAACAGTTTGTGAGACAATTAGTATGATAGAGTTAATTTTCAACTGCCAGACTGCTAATGGGACAAAACAATAGGCTTTAAGGGAGTTAGTTTTCCAAACTGAAAGATGAAAAGATCAAAAATAGGGACCAACTACAGGCACTGAGGTGGCAGCCAGAAGAAGAATGGAAATATATAAGCAGCAAGATGTGGTCTTGAGTTTCGGTGTGAACTGAGAGTTCAAGCTCCTGAATAAGAGCTCTTGATAACATGATGAGTTGCCTGTTAGGTTAGTCAGAGTTATCCTTCTCCTCAGAAAGCATGGTATTAGACTTTGAATACACTAACCCATTGTTATTTCAACAGTCCAGTCCTCCACTGTTGTGGTTTACTGTACCCTGACATTTAAGCTGATAGAAGTTGTTGCAATGAGCTGACAGACTAACATGGGGAAACACACTAGTGTGTTGGTTAGGCCTATGGCAATGTCCTTGCTTGCAGACTGAAGATGGCCAAAGCTGCCTGCTTGTCTCTGTCATTTCTGTGCCCTGCACAGCAGCATGAAGACACAAATGAGAAAATTCATCTGGTGCTCACTGGGTGGTCCAGTTCCAAGAAAGCCAGCAAGCAAATGGATTTTGCGTGTTTTATTTATCTTAATGTTGCTTTATTAGGTGTGCAAAAAGGCATGGGCGTGTTCTCTGTTCTCTCACATGCTTTCAGCATCATAAGGATTTGAAGTCATAGGTGTCAGAGATCTTTGGTTAAGGAGTGCAGAATGCTATGAGGAACTAGATGGCACAGGTGCAGATTCACAAATTACACCTTTCAGAATTGGTCTATAATCTTTATCATGATGGCAACAAACCAGCTACCTGTTCCACATTTCAGCCTGTTTCTGGATCATGTCCAACATCTAAGTTTCCTAATGGCTTCCAGCACTGGCTGTGATATAATATGAAGACACTTGTGTTGGAACTAGTTCAAGTCTCTCTGCAGCGACATGATGTACAGCATGAGCTGACTTGCCAGAAGCATCGTACACTGGCATATAAATATCTTTTCTGGCAGGACATATCCAGGTGTTAATAACAGTATTGCTAGGTTCCTAGTGTTAGGACAAGAGGAGATGAGCTCAAGTTGTGCCAGGGGAGGTTTAGATTAGATATTAGGGAAAATTTCTTTACTGAAAGAGCGGAGAAGTATTGGAAGAGGCTGTCCAGGGGGGAGGTGGTGGAGTCACTGTGCCTGGAGGTGCTTGAAAAATGAGTAGGTCTGGCACTTGGAACCATGGTTTAGTGGGCATGGGAGGGTCAGGTTGGCAGTTGGGCTGGATGATCTTGTAGGTTTCTTCCACCCTTAATGATTCTATTATTCTGTAATGCTGAGGGAGTAAAGTCTTCTGCCCTCTTTTTTGGTTCCGTGTGTGTGAAAGAGGAACTTAAGGAAGAAAGAGTTTTCTCTCATGCAGCAAGGTGAAGAGACATTCCTGGTGTATGGAGTGGCATGTGTCAGGGACACTAATGTTAAGGCTTAGGAACATCTAGGTCAAGTAAAGACTCAACTGTCATATACAGAGATTGAATTGGTCAGAGACAACTGGAAAGAGGAAATGTGCTAGCTAAGATTCTTACTGGCGAGAGTATATATTTACAGATAGCCTTATTATAGTAATCAGTAGATAAGGTGCATAAATGATATAAGAGTGTGTGTATTTGGTTTTGGTTTTCAAATGGAACAAGACCAGTGTGGAAGTCCAGTAGCAATGGATTTTTTAGCCTGGATATCAAAGGCAGCTTCTAAGTTTTGTGGGGATGTTCACTTTTAACAACGTGCGAAAGAGGAAGTTTTAAGAAACGAGCGATGTGAGTCTGACTGCCTTTGTGTCACTACTCCTTTCCAGAAGCAGGAATGTAATTGTTTCATGTTTGGAGGACCATATCTGATAATACCTGTGGCATTATCTTCTGATACCTGTATTGCAGTGATGTGTCTGATAGTGGGAATATTTTGAAGTAGATGTTTGAATTTGCACTGTAACCTCACTAGCCATAAGTATTATTATTTCATATAATGTATGAAGTAACAACAATATTGGCTTTTTGTACAAGTAATTCTAATGTTAATAAGAGGCAATTAACACATAGTTGTTATTAAGATGGATTAGATTTGCAGAAGAAAATTGATATATCAGATCAGAAGCACAAGAGTGCAACCTGAAGAAATATTTTGCTACGTAGTGACTACTAGTATTAGAATTTGAATGAAGTAGCTTATATACAGCTGGTAGGGAAAATTTGATTCACTTTTAGAATTATTCATGTGATGTTCTTAAAGAAAGAAAGTAAGAAAAATAGAAAGGTCAGGACCTTGGTATAACACTTTGTATAATACTTCCTTCAGAAGGGGGGTGGTTAGCAGATGGAGAGAGGTTCTTCTCCCCCTCTACTCTGCCCTGGCGAGACCACATCTGCAGTATTTTGTCCAGTGCTGGGCCCCTCCGTTCAAGAGGGATGTGGGGCTGCTGGAGGGAGTCCAGCAACAAGGCAACAAGGATGATAAGGGACGTGGAGCAACTCCCTTATGGGGAGAGGCTGAGGGAGCTGGGTCTCTTTAGCTTGGAGAAGAGGAGACTGAGAGATGACCTCATTAACGTCTATAAATACTTGAAGGGTGGGTGTCAGGAGGATGGAGCCAGGCTCTTCTCAATGTCATCTAGTCATAGGACAAGGGGCAGTCAGTGGTTGTAAGCTGGAACACAGGAGGTTCCACATCAATATGAGAAGGAACTTCTTCACAGTGAGGGTGATGGAGCACTGGAACAGGCTTCCCAGGGAGGTTGTGGAGTCTCCTTCACTGGAGATGTGTAAAACTTGCCTGGATGTGTTCCTGTGTGACTTGGTGTAGGTGATCCTGCTGTGTCGGGCGATTGGACTAGACGGTCTTTCCAGGTCCCTTTCAATCCCTACTGATTCTATGATTCATTATATTTGCAAATGGATGTTAATCTAGACCTGGTATAAATCCTCCTGTATGTAGAACTGTGTGGTCTAAACCAAAGACTTTTATTCTTTTTAATACCCAAAATAATTTGCCTTTTAAGAGGTTCCCTATTTGGACTGCTTTGAATAAAATGCCAATGCTTTCCACTTGTTTGAAGTGTGATGCGTTTTACTTTCTAATTTTCCCCTGTTATCTAGGGGCAATTCCTTGGATGATCTTGTATCTTTATTAAAATGTATGAAATAGTTGTTTACACAGAGGACTTGAAGTGTTTCATATTTCATCTAGACTAGTTTGCAAGTGCAAAGAGAAACATTGCTGCTTGTTTTTTTTCATATTTTATTGGGTTTTTTTGTTGTGGCATCTCTTATTTTTTTTTAAATCAATTAGAATGCCTACATAAAAATATCTGAGTTCTTGGTGCCGTATGAGATGCATACGATACTGCTAGAGGACAACTACTTTCAAAAGCAACTCAGCTAGATTTAGACTTGGTATGAGTAGTGTGAAAGGAAAATGATTTAACAGAAGACATTTACTGAAGCACTTAGTTCTGAGTGGCATCTAAACCTTTATGCTGTAGCCCTTTCACATATCTGGTAAAGCAGCCAAGAGATTTAAGAGTAGAATTCCATTTAAAATGAATTGCTGATGTAGAGAATTCAGTTGCCCAGAAATTTTGAATGTTATATTCTTGTTGCTTAGTAGCATTTTCAGCTACTCTGGAACTAACCATGGAGACCATACTTTCATGTATTCTGTTTCTTCAATGAAAATAACTGGGGCTTCTTCTCATGAGATGCAAGTGAAGCCAACACATTGCAGCTTCCAAGAATGTGAACTGCAGTTGGACATCTGAAGTTTACGGGTTAAGAATACTGAAACACAGGTGATTGATTTCTGTGACTCATGTATTTTGAAGTGATTGATTGCATAATGAATTTGCCTAGATGCCATGGAGAACAAGTGGTTAAGAAAGGTCAGTGTTGTAAGCGAAGTCGTGAGACATAATTGTACATGTAGTCAAAGAAGAAAGAAACGAGATCATTTACTGAAGATCAACAAAGCTAAGGCAACTTTGCTAAGGCAAGTCCACTTTGCACATTTCAATATATCGTGTGGAGGTTGTTGGGAGTTTTTTGAAGCTTCACAGTATCACAGTATCACAGTATCATCAA
>VXBP01007297.1:0-24319 GCA_013400115.1 Rhinopomastus cyanomelas
TTTAAACATCTCCAGAGAAGGAGACTACACAACTCTTCTGGTCAGCCCGTTCCAATGATCCGTCACCCTCACTGTGAAGAAGTTCCTTCTAATATTTATGTGGAACCTCCTATGTTCCAGCTTACAACCATTGCCCCTTGTCCTATTACCACATGACACCGAGAACAGCCCAGTGCCATCNAAAAGCCTGGCTCCATCCTCCTGACATCTACCCCTCACATATTTGTAGACATTAATGAGGTCACCCCTCAGTCTTCTCCAAGCTAAAGAGACACAGCTCCCTCAGCCTCTCCTCATAAGGGAGGTATACCACTTCCTTCATCATCCTTGTTGCTCTACGCTGGACTCCCTCTAGCAGCTCTATGTCCTTGAACAGAGGGGCCCTGACCTGGACACAATACTCCAGATGTGGTCTCACCAGTGCAGAGTAGAGGGGTAGAAGGACCTCTCTCTAATCTGCTAACCAACCGCCTTCTGATCCACCCCAGGATGCTCTTGGCCACAAGAGCACACTGCTGGCTCATAGTCATCCTGCTGTTCGCTAGGATCCACAGGTCCCTTTCTCCTAAACTACTCTCCAACAGGTCAATCCCAGACCTATACTGGTACCTAGAGTTGTTCCTGCCCAGATGCAAGACTCTGCACTTACCACTTACCTTCATTAAATTGGTCTATGCCCAGCTCTCCAGCCTGTTCAGGTTTCCCTGAATGGCAGCACAGTCTGCTGGGCTGTTGAAGACACCACCCAGCTTTGTGTCATCAGCAAACTTGCTGACAGTGCACCCTAATCCCTCATCCAAGTCATCAATGAATAGATTGAATAGGCCGATATGCATATGCAGTAGTGACAATAACCTGGTCTTCCTCTGCTGCCGCTTTGTTACAATTTTTAATTGTTTTTTTTTTGCCACCGGCAGCTAAAGTGGCTAAGGCAGCTAGCGCTTTCGCTGCTGCGTGCGATCTGAGTGCAACATCTGGTTTTGCCTCCCTTAAAGAGGTCCAGGTCTGCACCCCCTGTAGTGTCCATCCTGTAATGCCATGAGAGTTCCCGACCCGCAGTAGCTGCCTTCCGGCTCCTCCAAGCTTTCCCATGCAGGGAACCTCCAGATCACCCAGAAACCTCAATAAAATAGCATTCAGGGACCAACGCTCTTGCTTCTAAGAGATAAGTTTTGGAGAGAAGACACGCCCTTTGTAGAGGAGGACCAGGCTAGAGAGCTTTTAGCTAAACTAGACATACATAAATCCATGGGCCTCAATACTATCCAAACATGAGTGCTGAGAGAGCTGGCAGGTGTTATTGCCAGGCCACTTTCCAGCATCTTTTAAAGGTCATGGAGAACAGGACAACTGGGGGAAGGCCAGTGTCACTCCAGTCTTCAAGAAAGGTAAGAAGAATGACCCAGGAAGTTACAAGCCAGTTAGTCTCACTTTTGACCATGTAAAGACAATGAAACAAATTCTTTTAGATGCCATCTTTAACTATCTGGAAGAAAAGAAAGTTTCTGGATCCATCTAGGGGAAATCAGTGTTGGTTGGATGAGTGGACATTGAGAGTGGGTCAAGAGCTGATTGTGTGACAGCACAGAGTCAGCAGTACGGGATTGAATTTGCTCAAGTTTGCTGGTGATACAAAGCTAGGAGGAATGGCTGACACACCAGAAGACGTTGCTACCCAACCAGCATGACCAAGACAGGCTGGAAAGTTGGGCAAAGAGGAACCTAATAAGGTTCAACATGAGCAAGAATAGAGTTCTGCACCTTGTGAATAACAGCCCCATGCACCGGTATGGGTTAGGGGCAGACCTGTTGAATAGTCCTGAAGAGAAAATTTTTTGAGTTCTGGTAGACAGTAAGCTGACCATGATCCAACAGTGTGCCCTTGTTGCCAAGAAGGCAAATGGTATTCTGGGCTGCATTAAGAATTGTGTGTCCAGTAGGTCTAGAGAGGTCATCTTCACCCTCTGCTCTGCCCTGATGAGGCCATATCTGGAGTACAGTGTACACTTCTGGGCTTCCCAGTTCAAGAGATGGAACTGCTACAGAGTCCAGCAGAGGGCAACAAAGATTATTTGGGGCCTGGAGCATTTCTCATAACAAGGAAAGATTGAGAGCTGGGACTGTTCAACCTTGAAACTCGAAGAGTGAGAGGAGACCTGATCCATGCCTATAAATGTCTGAAGAGTGGCTGTGGGGAGGATGTAGCCAGACTGTTTCCAGTTGTGCCCAGTGACAGGACAAGAAGCAATGGGCACAAGCTGGAACACAAGAAGTTCCATTTAGAAATAAGGAAAAACTTATTTCCAGTGCGAGTCACAATGCCCTGGAACAGGCTGCCCAGACAGGTTGTGGAGCCTCCTCTGGAGATGCTGAAATACCACATGGATGTAGTTCTGTGCCATGTCCTGCCTTGATGAAGTGTGGTTGGACTAGATGATGTCTTGAGGTGCCTTCTAAATCTAAAGATTCTATTTCTTGTGCTGTTAGTCTGGGGGAATACAGACTGACAGTCTCCAAGAGTGATGTGCACTGTCACTTTAAAGGAGGAATTTTGGGCATTTTTTGAGCTGGGAAATCTCTAATACAATGTCACACATACATTTTGGTCCCAATGACATATTACTCCTACCTCCATGTAGGTAGAAAACAAATTCTGAAAAACGTTCTTTGATCTTCCACCCCCTGATCTGCTTGAAATTTAAGTTCTGTGCTGCAACTTGAGGGAAGGAGGAGTAGGAATATAATTTATACCATATTTAAAAAAATAAAAAATAGAAGAGGTAAAAACATTACTTCCATGAGTTTTGGAATTATAGCTGAATAAATCTTTGGTATTCCTCTCTTTTGTTTGTCACCACATTTTTTAAATGAGATTGGATTGTTCTCTTTCTCACCCATTTACACCGTTTTCTTTCAGGCAGGAGAGCTGTAATGACTCTTAAAGTTAGAAGGGTTTTTTCACTATCCTTCCTGTGTTGTTAAATACGACAGTTAGTTTCATTCTGAAGTCATGTATTCTTGGGCGATGAAGTGTTTGTTTGGTCCTGGTACAAACATGGGATGAATTCAAGCCACATATTTTCTGCCCTGCTGACAGATAGCTTTTAGCAGGAGCTCTGAGGGTTAGGAAGGATTTCCTCTGCTTTTGGGGCATTTGAGGAGCAAAAGCATGTTAAAGGTTATGCCTGTTTCCTCATCAAGACCTACTCTTTCTATGCTGCAGCACTTTCAAGCCCAGTGACAACTACATGAAACCAGTGTAGCTCTCCTTACCCCTTTCTCTCCAGCCTTCTCTCTTCCTTTGCCTCCCCCCCCCAACCCCTTCCCTTTCCCCCCATCTTTATTTCCCTTCCTCTTTTCTTTCTAGACAACTCCTCCTGCTCCATTTCCTTTTTGTTGTTGCTGTGTTTTTTTTGAGGTCTGAATCAGAGGAAAGTACTGAAGGGTGGTTGTTTTTCTTTTATTATGCCCGTTTCTGGGAGAGGCCTGGGTAGTGAGCGGTTTACTTCTGTGTTGACTCTAAGCATGCTAGCTTCGAGGACAGAGGCAGGAGTTGTTTGCAGCTGATTGGATAGAGTTGGTAGGCTTTGCACGATTGCTTGGTTTATCCTCCTGTGGGTTTCTCTCACAGCTGTGCAGAGCTTTAGGATTTTGGGGCTTCTATGGATTTGTTTGAGGCACTGCTAGTTTTCCATAGCTACATTTGGCAGCTTTAACTTAAGGAATGTGATGGTTTGTGTTAGTTGGTGCCTACTATATGGGTCACTTAATTTGTCCACTGTGTTGACAGTAGATGGTTGTTTCTAAAAGGAGACATGTGAGAGAAGCTTTTTGCCCTGAAGGCTATAGTGCTTTGCCAAGAAATGCAACAGATAGTGTGTGACACAGGGCTGTTTTCAGTTACGCTGCAAGGAAAAGTAAGAGTCCAATCTCTTCACTTTTAATGCTAATCAGCAGGGGCATAGTTTCTTTTCAGCCCTGTTATTATCAAAAAGTTTGTTTTCATTAAACCTGTGGTCTCCCAACAGTCTCAGCAGGATGCTTATTGTAGAAGTGTCTTGTCTCAGTGTGCAGGATGAATCCCAGAGAAGTACAGTGATACCCAGGTTGATGTGGTCTTCAGTGAGCCAGTATAGTTCTGTCACTGTGCACTCATAAGGGGTTACTGATGACAAGATGACCATTGCCCTCATGGTGTCATAGGAGCAACAACTGTATTTTCATAATGCTGTGGTTTGATGTGGCTTGCTTCATTGTTGAGGTGATGGAGAAGTAAATGCTAATGCAGCTACAATAGCCCAATTGACATGGGATGGCTTTCTCTGCTGTAGTAACTTGATTGCTTTTTATTGTAAGGATTAGTTACCTTATTGTAAGAGAAATCAAAGTAATCCCTAAGGATTTATTCAGAGCCTGTAATGCAGATGTATGTACTACAATATATGCTGTAAGAAAATGACAGATTCTTTCTTGAGGAAATGAACAGATTTTTTTTTTCTGATAAATTCAGATTGAGATAAAGCTCAGCATCTCCATAAATGTCTGGTAGTAATGTATTGTGGTTGGTGGAGAATAGGAATATCTCAAGGGGAAAGCTAGATGGATAATTTTAATTAATAGTTTTGAATTTTTCTGTCAATATCTGTCATTCTCCCATCCTATCTGCTGTTACTCTATTAAGATTCTTGTTGACCTAGCTACTTATGCATGTAGAAATGAAGTAGATGCTCTAGCATTTCTGCTGTTTATAGGAATGGCAGGGGGAGACATTTAGATTTCATCCTGTCAGTTCCCTCTGGTTCAGCAGACCTCAGAAATCATTATCTTAATATCACAAGGAATGTCAGTTCAATAATGTTGCTGTCAATCAGTTCTTGAGCTGTAGTTCTGTAGCTATTGTGTATAATTAGCTTACCCAGCAGAATTTTCTCCTCCCTCCCAGTCTGTTTTGGGAAGAAGGACAAAAGAAGAAGGAAATCAATCCTGGGATTGATTGTGTATTTAACAAACAGTATTCTGTAGAAGCATTTAGTAGTGCCACTTTTCTGTGCTACACTCCTGGCTCTTGAAAGTATATTTTAGGTAATTGGTGTGTGTGTGCTTATGTATTTTGTTGGCTTTTGTTGGTGGTCTTTTTGTCAGTGGGACCTGGCTTAGATGATGTTAATGTATTCCTGTGGCTTTGTGTGAGGACACTGGAGTTCTTCAGACACAATAATGTAGTCCTTGGATTTGGCTTCTAAAAGCCAGTATTGGATTTCACTTTGAATTCCACAGCTTTTATTCTTGTGTTGCTAATTTGCTGAATGACATTAGGAGGACCAAGCAAGGTTTACGCTTGGCCTCCCTGGGAAGCTTGACTAGTGGAAGCAAGATACAGGAAAGAGCTATATTGCACAGTAGGTTGTCTGTTTCCTTAATGGGCAATGTAACTTGCTGTAGTGCCTGTGACAGGTGAAAAGCTTTTGAGTAGTTTTAAAAGGGTGAGATGGAAAGAATAATAGAGACTCTGTCCTTCCCTTCTGACAAGGTGTAAAAACCCCAATGATAAAATTAACCAATTGATTTGGTAAAGATGCTAATGGGCAGAAGTAAAAACAATGCAGGAAGGGTTTGAAAAGAAGCCACTAATGAATTGCAGGTGAAAAGCAAAACTATCTCAATTTGTGAGAAAAGGCTAAAAAACCTCATTTAGTATACCCCACACAACAACCCCGGGTAAAAAGATATACACAAAAAGACATAGAGAGATTAATCACAATGTTCTTACGTAACTGAGACAAAACCTCAAAAGACAAACCCTTAAAAAGGAAAAGAGATCTCCAGCCATTCCTGCTTCTGCAGAGTCATGGTGCCTATGTGTTGCGTTAGAAGAGCAGTAAATTTGGCAGGGACTAAACCCCTTTGACCCAATTTCACACTATGAGTCTGATAACTAGGTCGGATTCACTTGGTAGTACTGGCACTTTGAGTTTGTATAACTCAGATTCACTTGATAATGTGTCCTGTTCTCATCTAGCCACAATCTGTGGACTCGCACGGCGTCCAATGAGAAACAGCAAGGCTAGTTTACGTGAACAGGAGTAGTTTATTAGAGCAACAGATTTACAGGTTCTTTATGGATTGTCAGTGATGAACACTGTATGCAGAATATGCGTACGCTAATGTTAAAATTGCCGAAGTGTTAGGTTCAAAAGTAACTCTATAGAGATTTATAAAGTTCTCGAGAAGGTTTATATCTTATCCAAAGGTGTCCCTATGGTGGGGGGCAGAAGGTACCAGCCTGTCGACTGAGTCAGAGGTTCACGAATCTTCCCCGACTTGTTCAGGATGGTATCTTTCCCCTCAAAAATCCCCTTTTGCTGGGCTATCTTTATATTATTTTTTGTCTTCAAGGCGGAGCTTGTGTGGCTCTAGTTATACATATTTTTGTTTCTGCATTTCCAAAATGCAGATTCCTATGGCTACGAGCAAGGGGAGAGCTCTTTCCATTTCAACAAACCATGGAAATCCAGATGAGTCTTTCTCTCCACTAATCTCAGAAGTTCCACACTGTCTAGAGAAACACCACATTTCCTGGGCAAAATGGGTGCAGACTCTAGCACTCCTCTCTAAAACCCAAACAAGAAAGAAGTGAAGAAGAGAGATTTCCAAAGGAAGAAGGCAGAGAGTGGAGGGGCTGAAACCTTAAAATGAAGCTCTGAACCCCTTTGCTAGCCTAAACCCTCTGTGCTTGTGGAAAACACATAAATAAAGCTTGCAGATTCCAAGGCATTTTTAACCCTTAACACCCTCCTACATCTGTTTTGATTCAAATTCTCATGCTGGTTGATGGCTCTTTAGGGGTACTAATGGGGTACTAGGGGTACTAAAGTCCGTAAGTAAGGTCACCATCTGCTTAGTAAATCCAGTACTGTCTCTGGGCTGTTCAGATCAAATTTTGATAGTGTATCTGTATTCCGCTCCTTTCCAACCACCTCTTTGCTGACCTTTGATCAAGGGGAAGATCATGGCTCCTTGGTATACCGGGAGGATCACCTGAATGTGGGCAAGTTTGTTTTTTCTGGTATTGCACAGCCATTTCAGGCCCTCTTTAAAAAAATCCCTTCTATCCCACTATTTATGTTAACAACCTACTTCTCCTTCAGAAATCCCTGTTGCTCAGTTACAGATAGAAATCAATCCTGTATGCATACTGATTTCTAAAATGGTGGGGCTTCTCTAATATTGAGAAGTGGTCTTTCTCCAGAATAAGACAGTCATTGTGTACACAGGGCTACTGTCTGAGTCAGAATTACGAGATTGTATTATGCAATGAAGACATAAATCCCTGATTGCAAGAGACTGGGAAGTTGCTGCCAGGGGAAAAGCCCACTCAATTCATCTGCTTCTTCTCTACTCCTGTGTACTGTTGTGTACATGAAGTGGGGTGAGCAAACTCTTGCTCTGCCTTAACATGGCATGGCTGACATTTACCAGGAATCCATATGAATGAGGGCTGCAGCTCCATCACACACCTTTTGGCTACTCAATATATTTCAGCACAGAATATTCACATCGATGTTCGGGCTAGCAACCCCTTGTCCTTGGCCATGTGCACAGACTTGAAGCTTCCTGTGTCATGGTGAGAGTGGAACAGTCTTTGATGTCCCAGAATGTGACCCTGCTAATGCTGGCCTTGCCTTGCCTGGTGGACTGGTGGCATAAGGTAGGTTGCTGAACCCAGTGTTAGCCCACAGGGAGGTCTCTGTTCCATGGAGCAGCTCAGTGTGCTCTCTCTGCATGAGCTGCATACCACTTGTGTTTGGGATGGTATCCACATTGTCCACTTCTGCCTTGGCATTTGCACAAGCTGCTCCACCTGCCTTGGTGTGTGCAGGCAGCTACCATGACCCCATGCAGAGCAGGGATATATCTCTCTCATCAGAACAGGTTGCCATGGCAATATACCGTCTGCTGTGCTCTGTGTCTCCAGGAGCCAGAAATGATGGTGCTTTTTCAACACTGAGGTAAACATCTCTTTCCCCTTATACAGAGCACCCAACCTTTGTATGGCTGTCATTTGTGCTGGCCTCCCCTTGCCCCTGGTGTGTAGCAGTGTGGCTACAGGTTCTGAGGACTGTAGAGTTGGTCTCCTGTGGGTTCGAGTGGTGCCTCTGGTGTGTGTGGGCTGCAGCAGTGGCTCTCCTATCTCTGGGTGGTGTGGGTTTCCCGCGGGAGGAACTGCATGCTTGCTCAGGAGTGGTGTCTCTCGCTGTGTCAGATGCCAGAGCATGTGGTTTGTGCATGGAGGGGTATGGCTATAGCTCTCCTGCATGCAGACGTGAGAGATTAATCCCCAGTTGCTTGTTTACAGCTCTGACACTGGTTTGCACTGGGCAGCTTGGTCTTGCTTTTCGTTGACCCCTGGACAGGCACCCCAAGAACACTGACTAGAGTACAGAAGTTTGCTGGGGCATCTCTCTGGGGCTTACTAGAACTCTGTTATGGTGCTGTGGTCTTTCACACATTTCTCCAGTGCTTTGGGAATCCATCGGTATTTCTCACATCCAGAAGCCTGTAGTTGGCAGGTGATCGAAGCCTCTTTTTACAGTGTCTTTTCTTACTGCAGGAGTAATGAGCATGGCAGACTGTTGCAGGCAGGGAAGTGTGGCTGTGTGAACAGAAAATTGATCTTTTTGCTTGATCTGCTGGCATTTGTTTCAGCATCTTTCTCTCCACCTCTCTGCCTTTCTCTGTTGGCGTGTGTATGAAGGAGTTGACGCTGGAGAGGGGAGTGGAGCAGGGGAGGAGTTTCTATCAGCCTCTTTTTTTTCTCCCGTCATGTCCAGTGACGTGAGCAATGCCTGGAACAATCAGGCTGGCTCCAAACTGTGCCTGAAGATGCTGGAGAAAGCAGCCTAGTGCGGTTTAAGCAAACACTGATTGCTTGAGCCTGAGCTCTTTAGACGTCACCTTTTCCAGTTCCTCTGCAGGATATTGGAAAGTGCCATTAGCTTTCTTCTTCTCCATTCCCTACACTCACTTTTGGCGATGATTGGAGTTAACAGTGTTCAGAGCACCAGCAAAGTCCGGGTGAGAGCCACAGGTTCGGTGAAATACTCCCGAGAAGAATCTCTCTGGCGGCAGTCCCATCGGTCAAAATCTATGAAAATCTCCAACTCCTCTGAGTTTTCCACTAAAGAAAGCAAGGTAAATAACTAAATATCCATAGTGTTTCTCTTGGCTAGGAGTGAAGGTGTTGTTGAAAAGATTATGCTCTGCATGAATTTAAGTGCTCAGGATGATCTGCAGTGATCACAGAATTGCAGTTGGATCGACAAAAATATCGGTAGGTTTGAGGAGAGAGTTGAAGGTGAAAAGGTCTGATGTGCAACAGTGATGAGGTCTTAGAGGAATGCTCTGTCACTCATCTTGGTGCAATAGTAAACAGTGAAAACTTGCTTGTGAGAATACTATTAGGAGCTCTGCTCTTGGGAAAGGTGCCAGAGTTGGCAAGTGATGTCAGATGTCCTTGGGATTATCTGTTTAACGGGAATGGTTTTATGTAGAAAAATAGTCTTTGCTCTCCTGCAGCTTTGTGGTTTAGTAGGTGTGGATGCTAGATGAAAATATTGTCTCACTTGCATGCATGATTAAGTATTGCTATTGAGTATTTGTGAGGAAGGCATCACTTGTGCGTTTATAGGAATACATTAGTGTATCGCAGCAGTTGACAGCACAAAGCAATGCCCAGCTGTTACAGAGTGGCTGAGTGCAGCATCTCCTTGCTCAGCCCAGCCTAGTTGTTTAGTTTCTGGGCAAACCACTTTTAGTCCATGCAGTATCTCTTCTTTTCTCATTCCTGCTCAGTAGCTGGGAGGCACCTGGAAACCCCAGACAAGAGCTTTAGTAGCCATCTAACTCTCAAAGGTGCTCTGTGTCTCCCAGGGCTGGATTAACTGGATGGATGAATGAATATGCCTCTGGTTTTATTCCTGCTGCAGATTGATTCTGCCTTGGGATTAGAAGTTAAAACAATTTGCAAAGGTGTGTTGAATGAGGCTGAAATATTTCAGGGCATCAGCCAAAGGCATTTAACTATGTCTAGTGTCTGTGCACATGCAAACAAGCAGGCACATCCATGGATCTTCCTGTACTGTGCCTTCCCTAAATCTCCTGTCTACCTTGGGAGAAACCTGTGCTGTAGTGAAAAGATCCCAATGGTGCACCCCCTGCCAGCTTACAGGTTGTGTGGTGTTTCACAGCCTCAGCTGCAGAGCTGTAATCACAGTCTGATGTGAATAATGAAGTATGTTATGCAGTCCAGTTTCAGGAATGTCTGTTTTTATTGACCATTACTAAGAAATAGTACACTGCTGAGGTTATGTCAGAGAAACAGCATGGCCATCGTTCTCAGGCTGTTGCTAACGCAGTATCTGCTTCTCCTGCAAATGCCAAAATAAAGGCTCCATCTAGCAGATGCTCTGGGACCCTGCTCTTATGGTCACTTTCACCCTAGGCACAGGGTGTGCAGTGAGAGGATTTATGTGGAAAAAGTCTCTGCATATGGCAGAAACTTGAATCTTTTGACATGGGGTGCATCACTTAATCTGTGTACCTCTGTTCCCTCTGCCAGGCTTTGTGTCTGCTGTGTAAGCATGGTGTAATGTACTCAGGGTAGGGACTTCCTTCCAGGGATGGTGTCTGACACAGTTAGCTACTGCAGTAATGAATGCTCTGTGTTCAGCCCTCTGTGGGATTTGCATTTCTGTTTCCTGAGTGCTGTAGGTTGTTGTGTGAGATACACCTGCTTCTTTTCCTGCCTGTCTCACTAAGTTGAGAATCATACTGCAGCTTTTTTCTTGTTTATAGTGCTGCTCCCTTGTTTCATACAGAGTTGTTTAGAGCTGTAGGGCATTTAAGACCTGCAAAAGCTGTTACGGGGGGCTGAGAACATTCCTACATGCCCATCAGTGATGCCTGTCCAGTTAACAAGATCACAAGCAGCTTTGCCACTAAAGAGTCTTATGATTTTGAGCAGCCTGTTTTTTTCTTTGTATCTAGTCCCCTTTTCATTCTTTTTCTGCCCATCTATTTTGCTAAAATGTCACCAGTTTAGAGAACTGATTTACATTTGAGCTTTAGCTCTTCTGGAAGAGACCTAGAAGTTTTTGCCAACACATAGTGTGGCAAAGTAGGTCTTTTTACAGGTGTAATTCTCTGTGTGTGCTTTGTACGTCACCTCTCATGATGTGTCTTCAGTTCTGTGCTGATCAGCGGTGCTGTGTAGATCTCCCCAGGCTCAAGCTGATTTGTAGACTTGTCCTTTTCCATATTTCTGTGGGTATGCTTTCCCCTTTGTGTGTTGACTGCCTTGTGTTTTATCTGCTCCTGAAGCAAAGTAATTATAATATTCAAGACCTATTTCTGTGACTGCTTCAGCTTAGTTAAAGAGTCAGATTTAACCCATTTGTGACTCAGAAACGTGCTCCTTAATATTTTGCACTTAGTGTTTTAGCCTGTTTTGCAGAGCTAGAGAGCATTATATATCCTCATGCTCTATCCAGTATCAATAAAGTACCAACATGGTGTCTGCATGTGAGCTGACAGTGTCAAAGAAGGTATGTATCACAAAGACCTATCGTCTACTTGGCAGACATCAGGTAGTACTTCTGTGAATGCATGTGTACACATGTGCATCTGTACGTATACCTGCTCTACTAGGAGATGCATTCAGAGTGTGTATTATGGGCAGGTATCACAGCCTCAGTCTAGCAGGAGAACCTGCTAAAAGGATACTCTAAACTCACGTACCGTTGTTCTCTGGCTGCATGCCGGGTGAGTACCTTAGGATAGTCTGTGTGACCAAGCATGCTCAGGAGTTTTCTCCTGACAGATTCCATCTTTAGCCATGGAGTGAATTGCAGAGGGCCTGTGCATGTCCTGTAAATGCACAGGGCCAGTAAAACAATTTCTGTAATGGGTTGTGCAGGTGCTCCACTATCAAGAAGCACTTCTCTAGCTTTTTCTCTGTTCACACATAGTATGCTGTCATTACCAGTGATACTGATAAAACACTCCAGCAAGTACAGGAACAATCTTTTCTAGCAACCCTCATGCCCCAAGAAGACACATTTCCTGTGAGGCATTAATTTATAAGCTCTGAGGAACCCCAGCTAATCATTTTTTTCTTTTTTTGTGATAGTATATCTAGCACAATCTTTCCTTCCTTTTTTCTTTCCTTCCCCCCTTTCTCCATACAAACCAGATTTTTAACAGAAGAGTTTCTCTTAGAAATGTTCTCCTCCACTTGGTGACGCACTTGAAATTCCCTGGGTGAAATTATCGCCTTTCCTTTCCCCTAAAACATTCCTATCAACCCTATCTCCACCCACACCAAAACAACATTCATTGGTTCCATATGCTGCTGAACAGGTCTGTGCTGTTTTATGAATAATGCATGCCGGCTTGTTAGGAGAACGTTTGTTGTACAAACCAGTGGAATTTGAAATTGAGAGCGATATCAGCAGATGTAACATGCCATGCACTAACCCATGAGCTTCTTTGGGGTACTGTGGCATCCTTGCTTCATCCTCATCAGTAGTGGAGAAATGCATGAGAAATCAAGGGCATGTGGGTTTTGAGCCTGACAATAAGCTACAGACAGTGAACAGAGCCCTTATCCTTGACTTGCCAAGTGTTCCAGATCTATGCATGAAGATGGGACATTTCAAACTCTGGGTTGTGCGGGATGGTGGTAAGTAGGAGATGATGCATTAGGAGATCTGTATGCAAGCAACAGTTATGTGGCAGGGGTTAGTCTTCAGGTAGTACCTAAACAGGAAACCAGGAGTAGTATATAGCAATGCATCACACTCTGTCCAAACCTGACAGCACACAGTGACCCAGAGACACACACCCTGGTTCAAAGGACAGGCACATTATTACCTATCAGGACTGCATGCAGACACCTGCAGTGTCTGGTATATGTTGTCTCTATAATCTGTTTTATATCTGTAGGTTCTGCTACTTTTGTTGTTTTTCTTCGCTCTGATAAACCATGTATGATGGGAGCTGGGTCTGGTGCCTGGCTGACTCATATGATCGTGAAGCAGAGCTGATCAACCAGTCCTGAGCTACTGGAGGAGATGCTGAGCTTCAGACTGATCACTTCTGATGTCAAAATCTGTGTTTTTGCTCAGAGGTGTGACTGGGGCTTCCTTGGCTGCCTGGAGTCAACTGTAATGCTACAAGCTGGAGGTGAAGAAGAAATGTCCTCAGGCAGGGTGTCTTCTGACAGTGGCTGCAGGGGAGGGTGTCATGGTTCAGAGTCAGAGAGAACAAGTGCATCTCTCTCCTGGGTGCTGCAAAAGTGACCTGGCTATGTCTTGTAGTCATTAGATAGTCATTACCGCAACAATGACTCCAGAAATTGGGGTGAAAGTGTGGGTAAGCAGAGTGCCCAGGAAATAAAACTGGAGAAGACAGCCTGGATAGTTATAGCTATCTCTCTGAACTAAGTTTCGGGTTTGCCTGTTTACTAGTTCACAGTGGTCATTCTGTCTCCTTCTTCTCTGTGCGTAGAGCAGTTATAAGAAGTACTTGTAGTGTATTCCTTTCCCTCTTGGCAGATTTTTCTGGATAGGCTAGTATATACAGAAAATCGATAGTCTGCTTCAAGAGCCAGACCTGTGTGTCTTTCAAGGGAAAGACTTACAGCACCCTAGGACCTCTTCCGCCCTGGGACCCTGCATCATGCTGGCCAGGTGTTGGAGATCTTGTGCCGCCTTATTACCTAGACGATTTACCATGCTGAGTATCTGGAGTGATTCATTAACTCTTTGTCCCTGTGTGCACACCTGGTTATGCCTTTCTTTTGTTCACTGCTTCTGCATGCAGAGGCTGACTCACAGCATAGATGGCAGTCCACAGGTGCTAAGAGCAGCCTGTTTAAAAGGATCCAACAGTTCATTCATGTGACAAGGTTTGGAAGGAGGTGAGAATGGTGAGTGACTATATCTTGGCAGCTGTGTAAAATAAACAGGAGTTTTACTTCTCTTCCCAACTGGAATAAAAAGTGCCAGTTGGTGAGAGTTTGTAAAAATCTGAATTTTTAGTTGACCTACCTGCTTACCAAAGGGAAAATAGGAGTGGGAGTCAGCGGCTTTTTGTGGAGTTGCAGGATTCCACTTTTAAAAAAAAGTGTAAATTTCTTGGCGTTTATGAACAATACCAACGAATCCAGCAAAGTGGGAAAGTGGAAAGCTGCAAGAAGAAAGTTTTAGTGATCTGAGTAGCAGAGCTTCAGAGCAGAAGCAGTGATCTCTGAGACCACTGAGTAGTTGGTAGCTTTGGATCCTGCATAGGTAGCCTTGGGTGCCAAAAGAGACACAAAGTCGTTCTCCTCTCCAGGTGGTACTAGTCCAGCTTGAAAGATGAGACCCATGCATTGTTTGTTCTGGCATTCCCTGCTACGGTCCACCCTCCTGTTTTCTGACTTAAATAGCAAATTTGCCAAGCATTTCCCAGGTTAGCAGGTAAGCAGGCTACTGATTGTGGTCAGTCTGTAAAAGAGTGCTTTAAATCAGAGCTGGGTTTTTTGTTGGTTTGTTGTTTTTTTTTTTAATTTCTCAGAGAGAAAACATGAAGTAATAAAACCTGTCCTTGCAGGTAGTAAAGTATGGTGAAAGTCATGTCCCCATGGTAATCTCTGCTCATCTTTGTTACAATTTAGTGAAGCATTTAAGTGCTTGTCTCCAAATTTGTTTGATTTAATCATGCTCTGTCTGCTAAAAAGAGCTACTATTTGAATCAAGGCCTTGGGAAACAGCCATGAAATAAATGATGGAGCAGGTGCTGGACTGTACATGTGTGCTACTGGTTACAAAACATGGGAGGATGAAATTCGTATTCTCCAGATCATGTGAGAGACCACTAGACGTCAAGGAAATGTTGAAGCATAAATTGCTTTGGAGAATGTATGTAGAGGAGCATTTGTTGTTCGTGCATCAAACGAGTGCTGCTTTTGTGTGTCCTGCTCTTTGGCTGCACTAGAGACTTCCTTAGCCACAGAATCCCATAAAAAGTAATACTGTACAGGAAGGGTGTTCGTTTTCAGAGCTTATGATCAAATCTCGTAGGTGTTTGGGCCAGAGAACAGCAAAACATACTTCTGATATCCCAGGCCAGGTTTCTGCTATGTTTCAAAAGTTCGTTCAAGCAGCTGGGGGAAAAGTTGCTGCTTCTGGAAAAATGGAGAGACAAATGGGGGGGAAAAAATGCAGCATGTTTGCAAGTTGTTTTCTGACTCAAAATATAAGAGAGTATTTTAATTGTAAGAGTCAGAGACAAGTCAAAGTATAAAGTGAGGGGAGGCTTTACCAATTGTTAGAAACATGGTGGCTTCTAATAGAACATTCTGAAATATTGGATGATACCAGGCAGTCAGTGTCAGCACCTTCTTGCATAGAAAAATTCTGCTGGAGTGCTGGCTGTATGATAGGACGAACGTTAATTCTTTCTTTTGCTTTCTTTCTGCACAGTGGTCTTAAAATCTTTTGATAGTGTTCACATGAAAATCAAACAAAGTGCCTACAAGCTGCTAGAAATGCCATTTCCTTCCTCTTTAGCTGTTCACCCTTGGATCAGAACTCCTTATACCAATTTGGGGAAGATAGGATATATAGAAATAGACAGTAAAAACTCCACTTTGAAGTATTTCATAACATTTCTGTGAGTAGTGCAGCAAAGCGCAGTTAGAACTGGGAACATCTCTCTGCTTACATATGTAGGATGTGGGATGATTCTTCTTGGTCGTCATATCTGTTCTGTTGCTCTGAGAAACCTACTGTTATGGTACACTGGGACTGAAAGTTGCTCTGTGTGTAGCATCAGTGTGACAGAAGTTGTATCAGTATGCTTGGTTATGTTCAAGGTTATGTTGCCTGGATCAGTTGGACAAGATTTTCACAGGATCTTCAAATAGATTGTGCCAGATTCAGGAAGGAGCCAGTGGATCACAGGATGAGCAGTGGGATGTGCTCGTGGGATTCTCCTTGCAAGTTCAGCTGTGGCATATGCGCAAGACTAGTGCCAACTATTCAGTTTTGGAAATAATTTTTGTTTTGGGTCAGAGTGAAGGCTATTTAAATGGGAATTTTTTTTTGAGCATGTCATAGCTATTATAGTGTCTGAATGTCAGGGTTGTTCATATTTGATGTGCTACTTCTTGGTAGTCACGTGCATCAACAGTTCTTTCACGCGTTAACATATTTTGAGACTATGTAGGAGTTATGTGCTAGAGGGAGTAAATCTAGTTGTGTACATAATGTAATTTACAAATGTGGATTTTAAGTGCAAGAATCAGGTACATTCCATTCCAAAATGCATCACTTGAGTGGAGTGACCTGTTTGAAGAACGCTATTAGCTTGTAGTAATAGCCGGCATTTATCCATTACGTGCATCAGCTACTGGAGGGCAGAAATCAGACATACTTATCCAAGGGATGTACCTACTCCCTCTCAAAACAAATCCATCCCAACTGTCTGATACCCTTCTAGGCTTAATCAGCTTCCCAACCCTTTTCCTTGTAGGTTGGTATCAGCAACAGAATTGTGATCTTTGTTGTCAAACCTACTGGCGTCTTTCCTATGAATTGAAAAAGTAATGACATTAGCACGCAGCAATCCAGGATACTGATCTTCAAGCATGGAAGCTGCTTACTATTAATTTTTGTTTTACATTTAGAAATAGAATGTGTTTGTGTTTAGGTGTGTGACTGCGAAAGCATTCTGTGAGGCTCAGGGGCTTTGAATAGCTATTCTGCCATATTACACAGTTAAGCCTGTATAGTGAGGTCTCGGCCCCATTAAAGTCAGTGACAAAAAAAAAAGTCTCATTGATTATAAGGAATTAATCTGGACCTTAAATTTCATGACTGTAGTCTTGTGGCTTCTGCAAACTTAGCAGAATGATTAAAACAAATCCAAAACACAAGAAAACAAACTAGACAACCCAAAAACCTGCTTCAGAAAATGACTGTAATCTCAGCCTCTATATTCTGGTATGTTTTGCTTAGATGAAATTTCTGCTTAAGACTTTAGCATTACCATGAGCAGATATGGTATTCCTTTTTCAGAAATATCTTGCATGCTGGTATTAGTTAGATAATTTTCCTCAGCATATTAATGTATATGTAGTAGGGATCAATCCATCTAATTTCTTTCTTTCTTTGTAGGCCCTCTACAATTCAATCAAGAATGAGAAGCTGGAATGGGCAGTGTAAGTATATTTAGCAGAAATTAGGAATTTAAAAATAGAACATGTGTAGTAATCTGTTTATACATCCATTGTATGTCACTATCTGAGTGGTCTACAAATCCTGTAGAAGATATCCTTTGTACATAATGAGTTTGCTTTTCTGTTAATGAATGACCTGGCAATACTGCCTCATCTGTTTCTCCAGCAAGGGGAGTTGTTACTGATAGGAGCCAACTGCATTTGTAAGGAAAGAGGACGTTTCATTTAGTAGGAAACTTCAGCCTGAAAAGAGAGAAATTAAATCCTCCATTGCTCTATGACTACATAAATAAAACAGAAGTTGACTTCTCCCTTTGTCTTTTGGTACATTGTGTCAGAACCATTGAATAGAAACACACATCTTGGATTCAGTTTACTGCTGTTCGTTTATTGTCTTGGTTTGTCTCCTGATTAACTGTAGATAACTTGACAAGAACCTAATATGAAAAGAAGATAAATTAGACAAAGTCTAATATACCCTTATCCTTAACTGCTTTTGACAGGCTGGCATTTGTTAACTGTGGAAATACTGCAGAAAATAGTTTCAGTTTCTGATTGTGTTGAATTGATATTTCTCTAGTCTATGTAAGCCAGCAAAGAGCGGAAGGGTCTGCTTTAGATTTTATCACTTGCAGAATAGTGTTCTGATGTAAAATAAAAGAAAAATGTGTTTTGACTGTACAGGATGTTATCCTGTGTGGATTTAAACGTATGATATGAACCTTCTTGAGAACAATACATGTCTGGGAGGCACGCTCCTTCACCTGTTGTGCTACATGTCACAACAACCATAGAACTTGCAGGCCCACTGGCTGCAGATCTTCCTTGCTGTAATTTCATCATCTGCCAGTGCATTTCTTGTCAGGGAATGCAACGTTGGGATTGCAGCGCTTGTTCAGAAGTATGTTAATGTCAGAGGAGTGAGGGCAATGTGCTACTAAGGCAAATCATGAAGAAGTGGCATCTCAGATTTGCCTTTTAAGAAGAAGCATTGTGGAAGACGTTTTCCCAGACCATGTCTTTGACCTTGAATGTCTTTTGTGACTCTTACATATCACAACACCAGAGGCATTTGCAAGACACTCTCTCACACGTACTTTTAAGCAATATTAAGCCATTGTGTGACTTTCTCAGTGTCAGAATTTTCCTCTAGGTCATGCTAGGAGACCATACCATGTATAATACACTTGGGCAGCCACCAGATGGGAACTGGCTCATGCCTGGCTCTGCTCCCATGAGCTCCCATGATTTATGAGATATCTTACTCCTGTATAAGTAACTGCTTCAGAATTTACAGAGACCAGTCCAGAACTCTTGCTAATAAACTGTTTGTGGAAAAACTGTAAGCAGGCTGGAAGAGGGAGAAATCAGAATCTTCCTCATATAAGGCTTTGGGATGTGGGTGTAAAGCCACCTTCTGGCGGCAGAATGCTTCAGATGGCCAGTTGTGCATTCCAGTCTGAAAGACAGAAAGTTGGGACAGCACTGAGTGGCAGAAAGGGAGTGTGAAGATGTCTCTTCTCACTATCGACAGACATGTCTGGTTAGTGCAAATGAGTCGTCCCAAGAAGACCTGGGACTGTCTAGTCTAGAGGAAGGAGGCACATATATCTCTTGCTATGCTACGCTATTGTGATCTGCAGGGGAAGATGCATAAGAGGGGCCATGGTCAATTTTGCTTTGATGACTCTGAGAGGGATCCTGTCTCCTTTCCAAAGAATCACAGAACATTAGGGATTGGAAAGGACCTTGAAAGATCATCTAGTCCAGGCCCATGCCAGAGCAGGATCACCTAGATCAAGTCGCACAGGAATATATTCAGGTGGGTTTTAAACACCTCCAGAGAAGGAGACTCTGCAACTTCCCTGGGCAGCCCGTCCCAGTGCTCTGTCACCCTCACTGTGAAGAAGTTCCTTCTCATATTGATGTGGAACCTCCTATGTTGCAGCTTACACCCATTGCCCTTTGTCCTATCACCAGATGACACTGAGAAGAGCCCAGCTCCATCCTCCTGACATCCACCCTTGACATATTTATAAACATGAATGAGGTCACCTCTCAGTCTCCTTTTTTCCAAGCTAAAGTAACCAGCTCCTTTAGCCATTCCTCATCAGGGAGGTGTTCTACTCCATCATCTTTGTGGCTCTGCACTGGACTCTCCAGCAGTTCTGTGTCCTTCTTGAACTGAGGGGTCCAGAACTGGACACAGTATTCCAGATGCATTCTCAGCAGGGCAGAGTAGAGGGGGAGAAGAACCTCTCTCGATCTGCTAACCACCCCACTTCTGATCCACCTAGGATGCCGCTGGCCTTCTTGTCCGCAAGGGCACATTGCTGGCTCATGGTCATCCTGCTGGCCAGCAGGACTCCCAGGTACCTTTCTCCTACACTGCTCTCCAACAGGTCAGTCCCCAACCTGTACTGGTACCTGGGGTTGTTCTTGCCCAGATGCAAGGCTCTACATTTGCCCTTCTTAAAGAGTATCCCTTTGCTTCCCGGTTGGCAGGGGATGCAGTAGGAGGTAAGGCAAAGTTGAAAATAGGGCTGTGAAAAACAACATAAGCTTCCTCATGATGCTGGCATGTTCAAGGAATTAATGCCTTTCCTCCAGCCAGAATCATAGAATAACAGAATTACTGAGGCTGGAAAAGACCTCTGAGATCATCAAGTCCGGCCCATGACCTAACATCGCCACAATCAGCTAGACCATGGCACTAAGTGCTACATCCAGTCTTCTCTTATATGCCTCCAAGGATGGTGACTCCACTACCTTCCTGGTCAGTCCATTCCAATGTCTGATCACCCTTTCTATGAGGAAGTGCTTCCTAATATCCAACCTAAACCTCCCCTGGTACAGCTTCAGGCACTGACTATCATCCTGCGTGGAAGAAGAGCCCGACTCCCACCTGTCTACAACTTCATTTCAGGTAGTTATAGAGAGTGAGAAAGTCCCCCTGAGTCTTCTGGCTGAACAACCCCAGCTTCTTAACCCACTCCTCATCAGACTTTCCTTCCAGTTCCTTCACCAGCCTTGTTGCTCCTCTTGGCTCACTCCAGCACCGCAATCTCTTTCTTGAAGTGAGGGGCCCAGAACTGCACACAACACCCAAGGTGCGGGCTTACCAGTGCCTAGCAGAGCAGGAGAATTACGTCCTTAGTACTGCTGGCCATAGTATTCCTGACACAAGCCAGGATGCCACTGGCTTTCTGTGCCACCTGGGCACACTGCTGGCTCATGTTCAACCAGTTGTCAACTAGTACTCCCAGGTTCCTCTGCCAGCCTAGTCTCCTGCTACTCTTTACCCAGTGTGTAGCACTGCAGGGGCTTATTGTGGCCAACATGTAGGACCCTGTGCTTGGTCTTGTTGAATCTCATCGTGCTGGCTTCTGTCCATTGACCCAACCTATCCAGATCTTTCTGCAGTGTCTCCTAGTCTCCAGCAGATTGACACTGCCCCCCAACTTGGTGTCATCCGCAAATTTACTAAGGGTAGGTTTGATCCTCTCATCGACATCATCAATAAAGATGTTGAATATAATCGCTTGCGTAGCTCTTACGAGCTAAGCAATAGCTTTTGAATTGCTTTAGCAGTACATTATTTGATGAATTAATGATTAGCAATAAACCTGTATGCAGGGGAGATGGAGGAAAACTGCTACATGATTCTTGTACTGCTAGTTACAAGCTGTCTCTGCCATCATCCTAAATGGTTTGCTGTTCATTTCCAGTAGAATTACAGTCTGTTCCAAAACCTAGCAGAAATAAAAGACTACTGCTGTCTCTAATTTTGTAGTCAAGGGAAGTGCCACCTTGATCAGCAGATGTGCTTCAGAAACTGTCAGTAGGTGTGTTCGTTTATCCGTCATGAGCAAGGAAGCACTACTGCAATTCTGGAAGAGAACTGCTGACCTGGAATTTACCCTGAGCTGGTGAATGTCAGACCCTGAATGCACGATTCTACTCTGCAAGGCACTCCACAGATTTTTTTGTTACTTTTCACAATAGAACTGCCAGAAAATGTTCTGCCACTTACTCAGTTTGCTATTCTCTTTGCCTGCAGTTTCCTCTTGCCTGACTTCTTGTTCAGTGTCCTGGGAGTGGAGTGGGAAGCAGTGTGAGAGAAGTAACCATCAGAAATACGATTATTCTGATTTTTGTCTCGTTCCGTATGTCCTCCCTACTGTTTACAGTTCTAGATTTTTCCTGTCTGTTGGACTGTGGTTCATTTCTTTGAATTGCCAGGACTAGTGATCAGACCTCATGGAAATCACTGGCACAAGTTCCTACTTACTGCAGTGAAGCCAAATAACTGTCCATCCTGTTAGTTCATTACATCCTGTTTTCAATGTGCTGAGGTCACTGCAATCACCACAGGAGCACATGTGGCCCAAATATTTGTGTTCTAATGTCTTATGCTTCTTAAATTTCCCTGAGGAACTTTGTCTTTCCATTAGACTTTTTTCATGTTAAAAAATGTTGTTCTTGAACTCTGATGTGGCCCATAAAATGAAATTAGTTAAACATCCTGTGAACATGGGCAGTGAGATTAAAAAAATTGCAATTGTTTAGTCAGAAAAGGGACCACTGAGGAGAGGGATCCGAGAGTCTGTTTTTCTGTGTGTAAAGGCTGTTACAGAGAAGGTTGTGCATTATTCATCATAGCCATTGGACTTGAATTTGAAACAGGTGAAGTTTGGGTGTAACATTAAAAAAAAACAACTTCCTGGTAAATAATCCTTTTCAGCCAGATTATAGGTTTGCCTGGACAAGCTATTCAAGTGCTTTCACTGAGATTTTTGTGGACTGAATGTTTGTTTTTATGAACATGTCCAGAATGGGTTAGGAATTGTGTATCCAGCCTCAGAGATAATGAGATGGATTAACTGACCTCTTAACATCCATTCAGCCCCATTGTCTATAATATTATGGTCCGGATTTTGCAGATGTTTCTCATCGCTGACTTTTACTTAGATCTTTATCATGTTTAGGCCAAAGAAGAACAATTAATTTAATTTCCAAGGTGCCACAGCTAAGTATGTTTTGCTTCTACGTCTACAGGAGAATGTAATGGTGAACATTATTGGTCTTCATTTTTGCAATTTTATGTCTAATTCCCATTGAAAGTGAAAGGAATAATAAAACAATCATCTCAAAATAGGCCAAATGGTGGTCTAGAATTAACATATGGAATTCCAAAGCGCGACTTAGAAAATGCAAAACCAAGTGGCTGCATTTGAGCTCATTTTATCGTGAAAGCTTTCTCTCAGCAGGATAGTGTAGTTTTCAGGAGAATCATCTGGTTTTTGATAGCTGATGATAGATTTTTATTTCCAGAGAGGTTTAGACTTTGACATTGAAAATTTTGTTTTATTTTGCACTGAAAAATCATTTTCTTCCAGACAACCTTAAATAGAGCTTTGAGCCAGTGATAGTATGGAAAGGGCTGCTGCCACATCCTTTCTGTGTTTCCTGTGGCAAATTGTGGTGCTCAGATCGGAGTGGTTGTAAAGGTGTTTGTGCAGAAGCTCACCTTTTTCAAACAGAAGAAAGATCAAACAGAAATTTCTCTCTATTTAATTGTAATCTCCCAACTTTTGGGATGTTTCCTGTTTGCAACTTCATGATTGGTTTTAGAGAAGGGGCAGGTGGTAATCATCTGGCTCTTTCTTCTCTTCTCCCTTTAGGAAAGATGCCAAAACTTCACTCCACTAGTTTCTCAAGGCAGTTTCCTAATACAGGTTCCACAGTTTAATATAATTAGTCTGTAACAAATCTGGGTATTTTTAAAAATACCGGTTTTTTAATGGATAAACACATTCTTTTGCCATGTCATGTTAAATTTTCTGTTTGAACACATGCAGAGACGAGCCAGGCTTTTAAAAATGAAGAGCTTGACCGTGTCTTTCCAGCTTGGTGACTTTGAAGTTTTCCAAGGCAGTGCCAAACTCAGTCCGTAGAGCATACAGAAACGGTTTTGGTATTCAGACAAACACATGGAGGTTTTCTCCCAGAAGAAAAAAATGTTGTTTTTTCTTGTAGAGCGTCTTTTAGTGGAGAGGCAAAATATATTTCTTTACCAAAATGGCAGCATCCACATTTTTACATGTTTTTCAAATCTGTATGTCTAGGAAGAAGAAACTAACTCTTTCTGGTTGTCAGTGACCATATCTTGGGAAGGAAAGCGTTGTTTTTTCAATGCAGTGTCTTCAAGTGATAGAGCAAGCAGATCCTGGCTTTGGTGTGATGGCTCTCATGGGCAGTTGGTGCCCTTGTTACTGCTCTGTCTGCAGGTTCTTTTCCAAAGAGACAAGCTAATGGAAGTGGAATTGGATCTTCTTGTTTTGGGAAACTTTGCAAGCACCACATGCCATAAGGGGAGACATTTTACAGATTGTAGGCTTTTCCTGTCACCAGTACCCTGCAGAGCAGAGACGCTAGTAGGTTGCACTTTCTGTGTATGGAAAGTGGGAGCTACAAAACGGTTCACAGCCACCAGCCCCTTTCAATGATCAGAGAGTGTTCACTGGAAGAACTGCTTCCAGATCCAGAGCCATGAATGATCTCCCTCTGCTGATCAGACAGAAAATCTCTTAACATTTTTGTGAACCTAAGTGGACCCTTATTATGATGTTTCACTAATTAAAGGTGTGTTGGAACCAGTGTGGGTTTTTTTCCCCTCAAGTACACAAGGATTGTGCTATTTTCTGTACCAGATGGAAAGCCACTCAGTTCAAGAAGGACACAGAACTGCTTGAGAGAGTCCAGCACAGAGCCACAAGGATGGTGAAGGGAGTGGAATTACTTCCTGATGAGGAAAGGCTAAAGGAGCTGGGTTACTTTAGCTTGGAAAAAAGGAGACTGAGGGGTGACCTCATTCATGTTTATAAATATGTGAAAGGTGGGTGTCAGGATGATGGAGCCAGGCTCTTCTCAGTGTCATTGTTGTAGTTTGAAAATTGCTAGCGTTTTCAAATGTACAGCAGTTCTGCTTTCATGAAGAAGAAAAGAAAAGGAGGTGTTTTGTTTTGGAGGACCCCT
>VXBP01007297.1:25105-40340 GCA_013400115.1 Rhinopomastus cyanomelas
TTAGGTTAATAAACTTTTATCCAGTATCCTAAGCCATTCATTGTCTGGCAAATTTGTCCGAGATGTCATTGAGACCTTACTGCAGAGAATGCGGGCAGTTCATTGATTTGAACCAGCTAAAACTGGTGGAGAAACCCCAACCCACTACAGTCATCTAATGACAGGAGAAGGGGCAATGGCTGTAAGCTGGAACACAGGAGGGTTCACATCAATATGAGAGGGAACTTCTTCACAGTGAGGGTGACAGAGCACTGGAATGGGCTGCCCAGGGGGGTTGTGGAGTCTCCTTCTGTGGAGACATTTAAAACCCACCTGGATATGTTCCTGTGTGACTTGGTCTAGGTGATCCTGCTGTGTTAGGGGCATTGGACTAGATGATCTTTCAAGGTCCCTTCTAACCTCTAACGTTCTTTGATTCTGTGACACCTTTGAGAGGCACTGAGCCTGCCTCTGCTAAGGACCTGAGCTCTGTGTGACAGCAGATCCATGAATCTGAATGCAGCTATGTGGAGACACTTAACGATCTTAGTGCTATGTCGCTGGAGGCTTTCAAGCTTGGGATGTTACAGGACTTGAATCGTCTGTGAGAGCCATCTGAGGGTAAGGAAGTACTTGCTCCATGCAGACTGCAGTTTTCAAAGATCAGTTTTCAGGTGTATGTATCCAGAGCCGAGCTGAATTTTCAGCAGCTAAGGAAAAGCTTTAAACCATACCCTAAAATCTGGTGAAGAATAAACTCAAATGCTGTCTTGGTAAAGCCTATCTAGGAGTTAGCTATTCAGCCAGCTTTGGAGGGTATGTAAGCGAAGGCTAATACCTGAACCAGTTGGTTCCTTTGAAGTTTCTCCCAGTCAACCCACTTCCTTCTAATGCTTGACCACTGAAGTAACATGGAGTACTTGAAGTGGTCCGAGATCTGTGATTTTGTTTTGTCTGGTGTTCCATGTCCAATTTGAGAGAGATATGGAGGCTGCTTTTAGTTCTGTTTTCTCAGCTGTTCATTTATTTCTCATTCTCTGTAGTCAGTCTTCCTTGCCTCTGTGGCTCGCTTCATTGCATCTTATAGATTGGGTCCTGCATCTTGACCTCATGTCTTGTTGGAGCACTTAGGTTTCACAAGTGTTTGAGGCTTCTGAGTCTCAATGATGGCTTATTTTCATTTAATTACTTCTCATGACAGACTAAAGGACCAATTAAAGGCTTACTCAGTGTTACAAGTAGTCCTGGCAGCAGATGCTGTTTAGTCCTTGTCTGCCCTGTCTGCATCTGTCTTTTGAAGGATTCCTATTTCATAGCTCCCTCAGAGATGTTGAGTTTGAGAGCACTGTCCTCAGCACTAGGGGTGACTGAGATCCCCAGTGTTGCTTTTCACAGTACCTATGACTGCTTAGATGAATGCACTGGTATATTCCCACAGGGTAGTTGATGAATTTAAGGTAATTTGCTCCCACAGCATTGAAGGAGATAGTGTCTTAAAAAAAAATGCGATGCTATTTACTGCAGCAGATCTTTGCTGACAAGGAGAAATTCAGTGTCTTTGGCTGAGATCCCAGAATGCACAAGGGACTTCTGTGTGGCATATCAGCTTAAGCACTTGTGCTCTACATGAGATTTTAGTCTGGATTACATACCACAGTCTTTGTCTGGTGCATTTGTTCCTGGAGTAGATATGTGCCTAAGAAGCAAGTGTAGCAGTGGTCCAGAAATGCCATCAGCTGCTGTGCACACCAGACACAGGAAGGATTGTGACAATCAATATTGTCAGAAATTCATATACTTTTTTTGATTGGGAGAGAACTGACCAAAAAATTCTTTCTTTGACCAGCAAAAGGTTTTTTCAGATCTATCTGTTCTGGAGTGGGAAAACATATATCAATAGGCTGAAAGATGCAAGGATTGCTCTCCCTTGCAGGAAACAGGTCTTCAAGCGGAAGTTCTGTTTCTCTTAATCAGGCTTTCCAAGACAATACCATGATGTCACGGTGCACCAGCTTGGTTAGGTCTCCAACTCAATCACATGTCTGTCACCTCTGTTACTCTCTAACCAAATGTTAATGAGTAACATCCACATCCAAAAGAAGGTGCTCACCTATACCACCTGTTCGAGTGATGCTTGACTGTGCTCATTTCTAAAACGTGCCTGGAAATTGTTTTAGGAGTGTGCTGGGCTGAGACTGTGCCAATCACAAAATACGAGGTGACTGAAGTCAAATAACTGGGAAGATTCCCTGGCACCGCTGAGTTACGAATACTGCCTCCAGGTCTCCTTGTATCTAAAACTAAATTATTCATCAGAAGGCCATTTTAGCAGAAGTCAAGACAACAGAGGTTGTCACTCTAGTCTGCACATCTTGGAGGACATTGCTCTGGAAAGTCTTTCTCATAAGAAGACATGATAGCAGTGTGTCCTGAAAGGAGCTTTTGAACTCATACATGTCTTGTGCGTTCTCGTCTGATAAAGGCCTTTTGAACTTCTGCATGTGTTTGGAACCTTTGCTGAGCTCGTTGTCTCTGCTGATCACCTGAGTCAAATGAGATGTAGCATTCATGTGATAACAAGTTGGGTTTTTTTATCATGTGCTGGTCTTAGGTGAAGCATTGCTACTGTGACTTTACGATAACGGCCTTAATATTCCCAACAGCTGGAGGGGAATGCATGGGGACTTCACAGCACACAGGTAGTGTTTTGACACTGCCTGTGGTTCCTTCATACACACCACTCACCCAGACTCAGTGGCCTGAAAACTGTGTCTTACTGTTGTAATGGACAATCTTTCTTGTTTTCTATTTGCCATTGTCTGTGACAAGCAAAAAAGGCATTGGTTAGTCAGGCACTGCTTGTGACTTACTGGAATGGATTGCATTGTTGTCTCCAAGAGCTGTATTGCATGCAATGCACTAATAAGTAACATTTTGAGAAGCATTTTGTTTCTAAAATACAGATAACATAATGCACCCAGTGAATGTTTTATTTTTAAATTACTACTTTTATGTTGGTCTCCAGAGGGAAGCAAAATGAAATAGAGTCTTGTGTTTTGTATGCTAAGGTAAGGGGTAAGCCACGGAGATGTGTAGTAATCAGATTGTTTTCATCTACACACAAGCTCGTGGAGAAATTTGAGATTGCCCAGGAGACCCCAGGAAGCTTGTATTTCCCATTGTAGCACTCAAATAAGTGGAATTAAAAATAAGTGAAGCTGGAGTATGCATAACACTCCAGTTTTTTGCAACTTTAAAAGGGAAGATTAGTCTTCTTAAAAATGTGGCTCCTGTGTCCTGTGCTGGTGAAGTAGGTGACCTGAAGCTTTGCTATAATTTGTTTTTCATACACGTCTAGGTTTCTTTCTAAATAGGGCCCCCTGTAAAGGGAGAGGTAAGTTTTAGCAAAAGACATGTAAGAATGATTGTAATTAAACTTTTCTGGTTGGTCCCTTGTTCATGTCTGGTTTTCACTATTTTTGAAGGGATGAAGAAGAGAAAAAAAAGTCTCACTCAGATGGTACAGATGAAAAAAATAATGGGAGCCAGACGAAGACTGTCAGTAGAATTGGCAACTCAAATAATCCATTTCTGGACATCCCTCATGACCCGAATGCTACTGTATATAAAACTGGGTTTCTAGCTCGGAAAATTCATGCAGATATGGATGGAAAGAAAAGTGAGTATATTTCACTCTTAACATCTTATTTTCTTGTTACCTCAGCACAGTACCACTTTAATAGTGAGCCCTTGTGTTTCTCAAGGCAAATAATGCTGCTTTGTTAGGGGAAATCGCAGCAATAACACACAGTGCACCAACTGGATTATCACACTCATAACTGTTAGGACAGGATTTACAATGTTCAGTCCCATTTGCACTAACTTTAGTGCATAAGCATAGTAAGTAGTACAGTGCAGCAAAGCAATGTGAATCTTTTGTGCTAAAAAAAAATGCATCTCATGATTTACAGAAGATAAAGTAATTTCATGTACGTTACAGTAGCTGAGCCACAGTACTTTGCTAATTCTCCTGATGTGGCACTAAATCATTTCAAATACCTCTCCCCTCTCTCTATCTTTAAAGAAAAGTTGTTCTTTGCTTAGAAGATGCTCTAATTTTTTCCTTTCCTGGCTTGACTAGCCTTGGGTCACATACCCAATGAAGTTCAGCAGCTCTTGGTAACAGCAAGATTTATGCCATGCAGTTCCTCCCTGCCGTGCCCTGTTTTTGTAGTAATCCTGCTGTGTCTCTTACTTACATTGATTATTCTCTTTTCATCTTGTCCTGCTTCCATTTGTGGTGCGCTGATTATTGAAGGCCTCTGATTCACCAGTGTGTGTGTTATTGTTCAGTCAGCATTTGTTTGATTTTCTTTTGATCTTGGAAAAAGCAGAGGCTACTTGTCTTTGCTGATGACCACTTATTCAGTGATTCAGTTGGGCTGAATTCTGTAGGCAAAGTCTGACTTTTTGTTTTCAGGTAACTGCAACTATCTCCTAGGTGGTCTGTATACTCTTTGCCCTTTGCATGTTTTGCTAGTATGTCCCAGAAGGTACAATTGTCCTTTCAACTGAGGTTGGAGTTTTCAAGCTAGAGGCTGATAGCTGGACAGATAAATACAAATAGAGATGTTGAAATGAAACTGACCTCATTCTTTGTGATGACTGAGTGCTCTGAACAGGATCCTCTTTTTTACACTTATGTTTATTTAATCTTAATAAATAATTGTATCTAGTTGCCTTCTAAAAGTTACTTATTTAATTATAAGAAATCAGAATTGCTCATTAGTCAGCACACTGGATGCTGGCATTTTGGGGATACTAATTTTATGAGCAATGTAATTAGGTTATGTTCTTAGAAGTTCCTGTACATCCTAGAGGTCTGTCTCTCATTGTCGTGCAGCTCTTGAAAATACTAGGTTCTGGCTTCTGAGTTGCAAATAAAATGAAACTTTGAATAAGTTAATTTTACCTTTTAATATTTAAATTCCTAGTAGAGTTGCTTATATGGTGTTGTTAATATACTGGGACACGAAATGTACTTTCTCAGGAGAGGAGTACTGAAGGCTGAAGCACTGCTAGGGGCAAAAGATGTAAAGGAGGCCAGCTGGATGTGGAACTGAACAAATCATAGAATCACAGAATTGTCATGGCTGGAAAAGACCACTAGGATCATCAAGTCCAACTTTCAACCAAACATCTCCCTAATCTACCTAGACCATGGCCTCAAATTCTCTAGCTACTCATTTTTTAAACACCTCCAGGGACAGTAATTCCACCACCTCCCTGGGCAGCCTGCCAGTGCCCAATGACTCTCTCAGGAAAAAACTTCCTTAGATCCAATCTAAACCTCTCCTGATGCAATTTAAGGCCATTTCCACTTGTCCTATCATTAGTAATTCAGGAGAGAATGCCTGCACTAGCCTCACTACAACCTCCTTTCAGGTAGTTGTAGAGAGCCTCCTCTTCTCTAGACTAAATAACCCCAGTTCCCTCAGCCACTTCTCATAGGGCATATTTTCTGGACCTCTCATCAGGCTTGTTATTCTTGTCTGGGCCCGCTGCAGCACCTCAGTGTCCTTCTTATGCTGTGGTGCACAAAACTGGACACAGTATTTGAGGTGCAGTCTCATGAGTGCAGCGTTCAGGGGCACCATCACTTCCCTTGTCATTGCACCATTCCTGATACAGGCCAAAATGCCGTTGGCCTTCTTGGCCACGTGGGCAAATGACTGTAATAACCTTTTTACTGTGATTTGCTGTCTTCAGATCAGAATGGGAAGCCTTTCTGAGGGTGATGCTTTACTGGTGTGCAGGGTGTTAGTTTCAGTGTAGAAGCAAGTGAATGTAGGTCAGTGGCATATGCTTGGTGGAGTGTGGCTCTAGCACTGTGACTGTACAGCCTGTGCCTTGTGTTCCTCTATTGCAGCTGATTTCAAACACTGGTCTTCATGCTGACTACCCATTTTTATACCTTTTTTAACTTTTTCAGCTGGTGCTTGTTTCAAAGAATTAGTGAGCTGCATATGTTGTCTCTGTTACAGCTCTAACTAGTTTTGGTTTCTTTCTCTGCTTTGGCTTTCTCTGTGGCAGCAGGAAGAGGGGAAGGGACTAGGTAGTGCTAACATGGAGATGCAGCACCAGCAAGGGGGAGAATGCTTCTGATAGGCACTGCTTTCTGAGTAGTGTTCTGCTGGTGCTGAGCAAGACCTGACAGCCTTCTGTGGCATGGAGAAAGCATGTTTCCTTCTGAAAACTGCCACAGCACCAAGCTCACTCCTAGCTGTGCAGGGGCAGGGAGAGAACAAAGGCTTTCTGGCCCACTTTCTGCATTGCTGCTGTTCCCTTCTGACCTGATCCAGGGCTGTCGTCAGGGTTGTTTTATTACTCTCTCACACAGCAGGTATGTGCAGGCATTGTGCTGAGTTGCATTGTCCTTTGAAAAGCAGAATACAAAGAAGGTTTAGCACAGGACTAACATAGCTCTCCTGTTTCCTAGACAAAGTATAAAAATGGATCTAAGTTAAATGGGTTTTCATTTGTTTTCTTTGCAGCTCCCCGAGGAAAGCGAGGCTGGAAAACCTTTTATGCTGTGCTGAAGGGAACGGTCCTGTACTTGCAGAAGGTAGGGCAAATCACTGTCTTCTGGAAACTAAAATGGGATAAAGCAGCAGTCATCCTCTCTGCTCTCATCTCCAGGCTCCCTTCCCTACAGGGCACAGTGTGGCTTCTTTCTCTGTCCCCTACCATGTTTACATACACATTTAGGCATTAATCCTTTCATTGACACTCTTCCCCTTTTCACACTTTCCAGTTCATTTTAATTTTCCTCATCCATATCCATCCTATCAGTTCCCATTTATAGCATGTCACTCACAGCTGAAAAAATAGCCAGCTTCACCATCAAAGACAGCACCATCTCTTTGTGTCTTGCACACACTCCTCTAGGCCGCTTTTAACATTGCATTTTGTGTGTATGACTTCCCCTTCTGTAAGGCTGTCCTCCTTTTCCATCTTTTCTTCTTATACTTCCCTGCAATGCCTACAGGACCAGCTGCAAAACAGTTGAATGGCAGCTTGGCCTTGGTAGAAATCTGCAGCTTCTGCTCAACAGCAAAGTTGAAGGATAAAAGTTCCTTTTTTACTTTCCATGCAAAGCAATATAAGGCCCTGGTTTCTAACAAACTTTGCTCCCTGACAGCAAGAAATCTAAAAATAAAGTCAGCTGAAACCCTTCAAGTATTTTGGCACAAGCTTAAATATATTATAGTACAGTTTTAACTCTTGGAATGTGAAATGCAGCATATGAGCAAGAGCGCTCAAAATCAAATAAATGCTACCTAAATAAATTGCTAAGGGTTTTTGACCCCCAACACAAGTAAAATACTCATTAAACAGGTGGTGTTTGTCCAGACTGTCCTGTATTGTAGGAATATGCCCCTTTAGAAGCCTTTTTACATTTCCACTGTGTTTTACAGCTATCAGGAGTGCAAGCTCAAGTGGATGCTGTTGTTTTCTCCTCTCCTGCTGTGACTTTTCTGAAGTTGTTGGCTTCATTGAAGCCAAACTAGATAGTCTGTGGAGATGAAGAGCGGTTTGGATCAAATTCATACAGCATTTACAAGGGGGATGCTCTGGGTGCAGTATGGTGAAAGAGCTGCAGTTCTGAAACAGACAATCAGTGGTCAGAATGGAAGACTTGGGCTGCATGTTGGATGTGACATACTCAAAGCCAGTGAAAGACACTAGCGCCAAGCCTGCTGAATTGCTGCTGAGCCTTTCCTCTGATCCTCTTGCTGGTAGCATGTTCAGATTTTACTAAAGTGGACTTCATGGTGGATTTGTACTTGCCATTTCCTGGGTGAAATGGAGTCACATGATAGGCTTCTGAAATAAATCATCTTTAGAGTTCACCTGAAAAGAATGTGTGATTTTGTTAGAAGGAAGAAAGCTACATAACACATGAATTAATTATTTGATCCTTGAAGGAGGATTAGAAAGCTTCAAGGAGAAGAAGTGGAGGTGCTGTCTGTTTTAGAGTGGTCATTAAATACTTTTACAAAAGTCACTGGCATATTAGGTTAAAAACCTTTCTATTTGATAAAACATGGAGATGCTGGTATACCATGCAACTTTTATACAAAATGGTGTTCTCCCCTCTCTCACCCTCCATCTTTTAGAGATCAAAGGGGTACTTTCACAAATAACTATGACTTTTCAGAATGAAAGGCATTACTTGAGTTCTTATTTTTCATTGTTTGTTACTTCTATGCCTTGCACTTGGCAACAGTGGTTCAATTTAGTGATCACAGGTGGTTACTCTGCAAAGCTTCACTCTCCGTTTTGGTCCTGAAGACGCGTGCACTGAAGCCATTTTACTGTAGCACTGTGACAAGCAAGGATTTCACTTTAGTGGTTGCTTTGTAAGATTGGCCAAGGGAAAGTGACTCATTCCCAAAGTGATGTGAGTTCTACCAGGGTTCCTCCAGCCCCTGCTCAGCCACAGAGCCTCATGCTGCAGCTATGAAACATTCTCTGATTTCTCTTCAGCTCCAGGTTGTCCTGCAGGTCTTTGTTTCAGCCATTAAAGGACTTCTGCTGTGCTTGGGAGGTGGTATCACAGAAGTTTATCTTGTCAGGGTTTAAAAATACACAGCTAGAGCAAGCTATGACAGGAAACATTGCTGAGCTTTTGTTTCTTTTTGCAATATACCATGAGACTGAAATAATTCTGATTTCTGAAAGTTTAGAAGCATTTCAGAACCACTGATTTCTTTGTAGAAATGCATAGCTCTGATAGTAGTCATGGGCAAAGGATTTCCTTGCATCTGTTCGCCTTATCATCTCATTATGGAGTGCTCTCAAGCAGGGAGAGAGAAACCTCACTGTTCGAGGTACTATATGTACCAAAACACACATGCAAACCTCTGCAGTATTGCTTTCTGTCTGTATCTGTAGCTCAGTTGCTCCCTCAAGGCACTACTGTAATACAAATGCTGTTTGTAGCAGCTGTGATTTCCCCAGTGGGCATTATGATCCAAATTCTGCTGTCAATCCATTTGCATACTGATCCAGTTCACATCGTTCTGCTGTCAAAGTCCATGCATCACAGTGGTCTGTAAAAGGTGGTCACTTGAGATTTGCTCTGGAGTTTATCTGGGCAGTCTTGTCTCCCTGCCCACATTTTGTATTTTTCCATTGGAACTGGTCCAGTGCTAATTCCTGTGCTGCATATAATTTTATTTTTAAATGAGTTATTTAAGAGAGGTGGTTTCTCAATTAGTGAGCTCAGAGGCCACCGGAGGGACTCAGTGGACATGTTCACAATTAACCAACTAAACATGATTGCACAGTATTATATAAAACGAAAGGTTGACGTGTTCAGAATGTTGGCCCTGGTTTGCCATCCTCAGGCCAAGGTTAATTTCCTGCCCACTGTTCACAGCAAGAGTAAATTGCAAAGTGGGAACTTGACAGAATTGTCTGTTCACTAGACTGACATGGGATGTGATGTGCGTACAGAAGAGAGAGGACATAAGGCTGACCTTGCTTCCTTGCTAGAAGTTCTTGCTTCCTATGCAAGAAGTTCACGACATGGACCTTCATGTTTGTTCAGGCAGGCTCCTCTGTGAGGTTTACAACATCTTTTCTCTTTGATATGATGCTTTCTAATCATGTGTGCCTACTTTACTCAAATGTGTTTCCTCTATTAAAATATGTATATTTTTTAAAAGAGTGAAAGGTCATAGTGATGTAAAGTGTGTGGTCATGAGACTTTCTGAAAGAGAATTTGCAGTCATCACATGCAACTGAGCGGAGATATCCACCCACGGTACATTAACTGATAAAAAACCAAATGTGATTCTCTGTTGTCTCAAAAACAGACTTAGAAACATGCTGACTCCTGGTCAGCAGGATGTGGGAAAGTCATTCTCCAGGAATCCAAAAAAGATGAATTCAGCATGTTGTTGCATTGTGTGCAGCACTCACATCAGCCTTCAGTTAATGCAGAGGTCAGAGTTTTCTTTCTGGCTCCTTATAGATTCCTTGCCACTGTCTTGGTCTAACTTTAGTGAGCTGCCTTCCATTTCAGCTCAGCCTCCACGCTGACACTAGCACATCAGCGCATGGCTGTCCTTGATGTCACAGGGGATATAATGTTCTTGCTTCCTTAGCATTCCCTGCCAGCTGAGAAGAGTTGGAGGCATTAGTGGAGCAATTTTGACAGCACATTCACATCCTTTCAGCCTTCTCTGAGGCTGGCCAACTACATGGAGACATTTCCGGTATGCTGATCAGTGCCTTTGGAGAAGCTGGCAGAGCCCCAGCTGTCAAGGTAGATTGCAGCTATCTGATCTGGTGGGATTAGGAAGGATTTTTATGAATGCTCTCAGTTGGTAAGAAGGGATTCTCAGCCAGGACTGCTTCTGAGTCTGCCCAAATGTGGAGTTCGTCTGGAACAGCTTTAGACAGCAGAGGGTGTTGTGGACACTGGATGCACCTCACTGAGGAAGCTGGGAGGAAACAGACAAGGCAGTAGCTGACACTGGGTCTAGGCAGTAAGTTGAGGAAAGTTGGAATATCTTGTTTCTGAGGCCTGCCTAAGTTTATTTCCTTCCCTTGAAGTTCCCCCAGGCTCCTGGCACAGTGGAGCCAGTCATTTCCACTCAAACTACCACCAAATAAATGAGCTTTTGAACCCATGAGGGAAGGGGCTTGACCTGGGGGCTTGCCTTCTTCATCTTCAAGAAGAAGGGCTGCCAAGATGTTGGACAGCCTCCTTCAGTTCTTGTCCTTTGCTAAAGATTTTCCCAAATCTTCCTTGAAGAAGTTTTAGACTGTCTTAAGTGGGAGTATGCAAAGTCCATCAAAATGTGGAGATTCCTCTTAAGATTTCTGAGACTCAAGCTGTTGAGAGGAAGGTCATTGGCTTTAGACACTGCCAGACCTTGAAAGCCCCTTATGTCACAGATTTTTAGGTTAAAGGGTACTCTGTGTTACTCTGTGCAGCAGTGCTCTTTCTTCATTGGTAGGTTGTCCCCTTGTTTGGCCCCAAGTGAATGTGATGCTGCATCCAACCCAAGTGAATGTGATGCTGTTTAGGTGCATCTCTTTGGATAAAATGTCAGAGCAGCAGGATTTTCTGTTCCTGCACTGGGTGGACCTCTGTGAGGAAGGATGGGAAGTGACAGAAGAGCACAATGCTTTGTCCTCTCTTTTGAGAGGTGGTCACGAAACAGCTGGTGAGTCCCTATCCACTGACATTTGTCTTGGAGAGCCCTATCAAACCCAGGCTAGCTGAGGGCACAGACCCCTTCAGCAGCAGTGTAGTTTCCTCTGACTTTAGTCCTGGTCTTGTATGCTGCCAGATGAGCACTATAAAACAATTCATGCATGTTAAACAGTTTTTCTCCAGGGTGGATGCCTCTCTGTGTGTTTCAGCTAATACTGACCCTGCCCATCCTTTGCATCTTGCAGTCTTACCTGCTGAGTCAAATCTCATAACTCTTGTGTTCAAGTGGAGGGATCAATAGTTGTCACACCTTCAGGGTGATTCCTCTGTTTTGCGGCTGTCACATCTCTTCCCTTGGTGGGTGTTACAGATAAGCCAGATTTCTGTGATGTACTTACAAGGAAAAATGGAGTTGCAGGCTGCTTTGGCCTCTCCTTCAGAAACTTTGCATCAGCATTAGCTAGTGACTTTTCCTTGTACCCCCCACCCCACTTCCCAAACCATTTATAGTCAGGCAGGCCTTGGACTGAAGTGACTATACAATGAATTTTGCCCTCAGCTAGCTTCTATCACTCAGGAGAGTAAAGACTGCTCTCGGGCTAGTACTCGTAAAACAGAGGAGTGTGACTCCCTGTTTTTTGTCATTTGCAGACCCTGAACAGAGAGCTTTAAAGGAGGTTGCTATATTGCCCTTGTGGAGACTGATAAAGAGACTTCTCCACTATGTGAGAACCTGCCTAGCAGAACATACAGAGTTAGTTGTTTGAGGAAAGTAAAATAAATTGAGGGGTGCAGGCTGAGAACTCAAGCAGGAACCAGTAGGTGAGCAGTGGAGCTGGAGACCTGCACATGAAGCGTTCCTGAAATGTCCACAACTGTTGTGATAGTGAAATACGCCCTGTTCACCCCTCTTCCTGTCAAGCAAGTAGTGGATCTACTTTGTCTCTTGAAGAAAGAAAGAAGGAAGGAAGAGAGGAAAGGAGAAAGGAAGGGAGAGAGGAAGAGAGAGAAAGAAGGAAAAGATGTGAAAAGGTAATGAAAACCACAAATGCTCAAGGCAGGCTGTATTTTGTTCATATATCTCAATGCTGTTCATGACTATGGAACAAGAGTTTTACCTAGGTTAAGGATAAAGGAGTAGCACATGGAGAATTAAATGCCATTTTCCCCTTTTTAACTCCTGCAGGATGAGTATAAGCCAGAAAAGGCTTTGTCAGAGGAAGATCTGAAAAATGCAGTTAGTGTGCATCATGCACTGGCATCCAAGGCAACAGACTATGAGAAGAAACCCAATGTCCTCAAGCTTAAAACAGCAGATTGGAGGGTCCTGCTTTTCCAAGCTCAGTAAGTACTTTCTTCTGACTTGTGATGATCATTGAGGAAAGAAAGCAGTGCTAAAGTAGTGGTCAGTTCACACTTAGATGGGTTAAAACAGCGGCTTGAGAGATAAAATTAGTAACAGATTAAATAGATTTGTTTGTGTGATCAGATATAATTAATCTTATTTCTGATGTTGTTGTGATTTGATTAGAGTGCACAAGTAGTTGATGAGAAAGAAACATCAGGTTTTAAGAGGCTTTTTAATCTAGCTGAGAAAGACATAACAAGATGCAGCAACTGGAAGCTGAAGCCACAGGAAATTCAATTTGGAAACAAGGCACAGATTTTTAACAGTCAGGATGATTAATCATTGAAACAAATGACCAAAGGCAATCTTGGGTTGTCTGTCTTATGATGTCATTGTGTCCTAGCTGGATTTCTTTCCAGAAGATAAACTTTGGTCAGAAACAAAGTTACTACTTAAAACAGAGTAATTTGATTATGTTCTTCAGGCTGTGATAGCCAGGTGGAACAGATGACTTGTCTTCTTCTTCTGACTTTAAAAGCCTCTGTATGAGATTGTGCATGACCCTTTTCTACTGAGATCCATGTAACACTTCCTAGAGAGATTTGTGGTGTCCAGCATAGCTGAGGATGTATGTCTGAATCAAAGATGCATGCTAGGGTGAGCCAGACCGTGTCTGAGATCCCTGGCATTAACTACTTGTAAAGGTGAGACCAGAAGATTGAGCAGACATGTCCTGTTCTGGTTATTCTCACGTCTAAAATGCCATAGAAGTGGTGGGAAAGAGGTAGAGGAGGCTGATTCACCAGGTGTTTAATATGTGCTTCTTCTACAGGAGCCAAGAAGAAATGCAGACTTGGATCAATAAGATTAACTGTGTGGCAGCCATCTTCTCTGCACCACCATTTCCAGCAGCAATTGGCTCTCAGAAGAAGTTCAGTCGCCCACTCCTGCCAGCCACCACAACAAAACTATCTCAGGTGAGCTTCTTTTTATATAGAGAGTAGGTGATGTAGAATTTTCTGACTGGTTGGAGACTGTATGGTGGTCCTTGGCATTGTTTTGTGGCTGTCACCACTAACATTCCTAGGAGAAGGAGGCTTGCACGATAAATATTGGCTTGTTTCCTGACGCAAGTTTGAAGTGAGTGGAGAGAATAAGTAGTCTTGAATATTTTTTTTAAGAAAGAAATTGTGACTGGTGTTCCTAGTCCCAGATATAAAATTGTCATCCATAATTATGAGTCGGCAGAGGACGTTTCAAATACTGTCTGACTGGAGGGGTTTTTTTAGGTTAAGTTTTGGTTTTTAGGTTAAGTTTAACATTTAGGCCTGTTAGCCTGACCTTGTTGTGTGGCGAGGTTATGAAGCAGACCATCCAGAGTGTCATTAAGCATCAATGTACCACACAACCAGGGGATCAGGCCCAGCCGACATGTGTTTATGGAAGGAAGGTCCTGCCTCACAAATCTGATCTCCTTCTATGGCTGGATGACCCACCTAATGGATGAGGGGAAGGCTGTGGATGTGGTCTACCTAGACTTCAGCAAAGCTTTTGACACAGTCTCTCACAGCATCTTCCTGGAAAAGCTGGCAGCCTGTGGCTTGGACAGGTGCACTCTCTGCTGGGTTAAAAATGGGATGAGTGACTGAGTGCAGAGAGTGGTGGTGAATAGTGCTGCATCCAGGTGATGTCCAGTGACCAGTGGTGTCCCCTGGAATTCAGTACTGGGCCTAGGCCTATTCAACATCTTTCTTGATGACCTGGATGAGGGCATTTAGTCTACCTGTAGTAAATCAGTGGGTGACATCAAGTTGGGGGCAGTGTCGATCTGCTGGAGGGGAGGAAGATACTGCAGAAAGATCTGGACAGGCTGGGTCAGTGGACAGAGGCCAGTGGTATGAGATTCAACAAGACCAAGTGCAGGATCCTGCACTTTGGCCACAATAACCTCATGCATCTACAGACTAGGGGATGAATGGCCCAGCAGAAAGGTACCTGTGAGTACTGGCTGAACATGAGTCAGCAGTGTGCTCAGGTGTCACAGAAGGCCAATGGCATCCTGGCTTGTATCAGGAATAATGTGGCCAGCAGGATTAGGGACATAATTCTCCCCTGTGCTGGGCACTCACCTTGGGTGTTGTGTGGAGTTCTGGGACCCTCACTTCAAGGAAGAGATTGAAGTGCTGGAGCAGGTCCAGAGGAGAGCAACAAGGTTGATGAAGGGACTGAAGAGAAGGTCTTGCAAGAACAGGCTGAGTGAGCTGGGGTTGTTTAGCCAGGAGAAGACAAGACTCAGGGGGACTTTCTCATTCTCTGTAACTACCTGAAATGAAGTTATAGGCATGTGGGGCTTGGGCTCTTCTCCCATGCAACTAGTGATGTGACAAGAGGGCAGGGCCTGAAGCTGCACCAGGGGAGGTTGAGGTTGGATGTTAAGAGGCACTTCTTCATGGAAGTGGTGATCAGACACTGGAATGGACTGCCCAACAAGATGGTGGAGTCACTATCCCTGGAGGTGTTTAGGAGAAGACAGGATGTGGCACCTAGTACCATGGTCTACACAACGTAGGCCCCCTGCTGAATGAGGTCGGTGCCCTGCAGACAGAGGATGCAGAGAAGGTAGAGATACTAAACACTTTCTTTGCCTCTGTCTATACTTCTGGGGGTTGTCTTGA